>JAFIRS010006298.1:0-39897 GCA_018342105.1 Gonioctena quinquepunctata
GGAAAGATACCAGATCGTATTATTTTATTAACAAGATAGGTGAGGGGCTCTACGATAAAATCGATGGTTCTTTTTGAAGTTTCAGCTCCTATATTATCTAGTCCTGGTACTTTGTTAGGCTTCAGTTCTTTTTTCTATCTCTTTCTCATTTGTTTCTTCTAGGTATATTGAATACTGGGGTCTCGTACATCGATATGTTTCTTGCGGCTTGTTTATTTTTTGTGCTAGTTCAGTTCCTACTTGACTAAAATATTCGTTAAACATTTCTGCAATCGTTAGTTTATCGGATGTAACTACGTCTTCTGATTCAATTTGCCTAAGTCTTTCTCATTTTGTTGTGGTTTCCTGAGACATCGCCACATATTTTTTGGGCAATTTTTATTTTTATTTATTTCCATTTTGTAATATTTTGCTTTTGCATTATCAGTTAATTCTCTGAGACTATTGCGGTATTGCCTAAATTCGTTCCGTAAATTATCATTTCTTGGATTATTTTGCATTCTTTGATATAATTTATTTATTTTTTCTGTTAATACATTATTTGCAGCATTTTTCTTATTGTCGCTTGTCACTTTGGAGAACGATGCTAGAAGAAGCTGACGTACATCATCCAATTTGAAAATAGTATTGTACCTAGCAACGTCTCCTATAGGAGCCCGATAGGATTGAGCTCATAATGATATGGAGGTAATCGTAATACAACCATCTTTTTCTCTTTAGCCATTTCGTCAACTACGTACTGTTTGTAGTTTGCTTTGTGTTGCCTCGCAATGGAAAATAATTCTTTTTTTACCATGCTATTATCATGTGGGAGATCTTTCTGCTGTAACCAATATTTTTTTTTTTCCATTTTGATGTTGGCAACGCTTCCTTAAGCCTGACAATACGGCATTCGCAGGTAACAGCTCTATCATTTGTGAAAAGTAGTCCTCAAACACATCCGCATGTGGTAATCTTTTGTTGATTTCGAGACGAATCACAGCAAACCACCATCAACAAAACTATGCTCATTTCCAATATGAGTGATGATTAACTTACGCCCTTTTCCGATCGGTGCAGGACCCAGTGGACCCATGACTATTTGTCGGGAAGTTTTTATGTTAGTGTCGACCCATGTTTCCTGCACAGTATATCATTCGTTAAGCCATGTTTTGTCAAAATAATAAATTGCCCTTTCTTCAGATCGATACTTCCTGATCGCCCTCAAATAATTTCTTCTCCAACGCACAATTTCGTCTTTATCTATAAGGAGGGACTTTCTATTCTGCTTTTCCCAGCAAAAGCCTATCTCGCGTAAAAGTTTCCATAATTTGGTTCTGCCTGCTTGTGGTAAATCGTCGTCTTCGTGAATTGACAGTAGAACTTTGTCTTTTGTTGGTATCTCTTTATTTATATGGAAAGAGTGAACTATCCTTCGGAAGGCGGTCCTATCAAAGTCATAGATCGATAGTGACATCCTTCCTGAATTTTGTTTTGGTGCACCAATGTTTCCACTTTTCCTCTCGTTTTGAAACCTGTAAATTGTTCCTTCACTCATCCCGTCGTATTAGAACATGTAGACACTATCTGGCGAACGCAACTCGTGGGTTGATGATGAACAGGTGCATCATGCACATTTAGCACTATAGTTTTTTCAACAAATGTATTGGGTTTAACTGGTGTAAAGTTTGCACCCGATGCCATTTTCATAAACACTACGCAAATATCACAAACGTATTAAGAACAAGCAGTAGCTCGTTACGGACTACCCTACACAGCAAAACAGTATTCTATTGTATTTTATAGAAACTAGCCGACGGGGAAAACCCAGAATTCCTTAATTTTTTTGCTTTTATTACCAACTAATGATCCTATAATGGGGCTGGTACATCCACTTTGCATTCATTATCCTTCATAATAACCATTTCAAATTGTATTGGTTTTACCAGAGAAGTGAGCAAATTTAAATTATGGGGTATTAACTAAAAACCCTCTTCTTGTAATGATGTCCGATTCTCTGAAACGAATGTACAGTTGAACTGTATCTCGGGAATATCCATCTAAATAATTTATTTCGACCTGACTATTTACTATAGTAATCGTGCTCAAATATTCACCTCAATTCCTTCATAATAACGAGTGGTGAGAGGAATAGGTATTAGTATTATTATATATTCATTTTGTAGGTATTCAACCATATTCTCATAATTGGCTCGTAAGTAAATCCGTGTATACAGTATGAAAGTTCGTAAAAAGTATCATTGAATTTTCGTCTTACATTTTGGTGAGGAATGTAACGCCTATGGTTCATGTTTATTTCATACCTGAGACCACGAAGTCGTGCTGCCAGTGATGAAAGGACAGAGTATAGTTATGAATCGAATGAATCTACCACCATATAAGAAAATTGAATTCCAACATCAGGGGGAAGTGCTGCAATTAGGGTATGACAAAACAATAACATTTCTAGGAGTTTACCTCATATAGATAACATAATGGAAAAATTATGATATTACATATCAAAACTTCGATATTTTAATGCTTTCAAATAAATCACCTGAAACTAATGTATTACTCTCTGATACAAACCATCTCCCCTATGGAATCATAGCATGGAGTGGGTCAAAAAACTTCATCATGAGGCACCTCCACTATCCGAAAGTGGATTCTGAAAAGAATTATGAGAAGGGACTTCAGATATTCTAGTGATGAATTATTCAGGGGGACAGGTCATGGACATTCATCAAATATTTGTTTTGGCGCTGGTAACTCATAAAAATAGAATTTTGGCCAAAGTTAAATATATCGAGCACAACTGACCGGATATGAAAAAAGGCCTTGAATGTACCACGTATGTTGAAGACAAAAGGGCAAAGGTGCCACGTATACCTTGCGCCGAAAAGTTATATCTAAAAACACTCAATTTCGCGGCCCTGTTCAAGGGAAAACTTGAGAAATGGTTGATGAACAAACCTCGTATCGAAATCCACACCATGGTTGATCTGAAAAATTATTAGAGTTATATGAATTATTAAACAAGTATGTGTTCCGATGTTAATTAGCTTTCAAATATATTAGAAATTTCATAGATTTTAACTTTTATTTCAATTTTAACGATAATTTTGTCAAATTCATTCGTCTACTGTTTTTTTATTCATACATTTTTTAAGTTGTAACTGTTTAATGTTTATTCGTTTTCTTAAGTTGATATGTGATCATCAGGATCAAGGTGAATACATAAAAAATACCCACGCATAGGTTCTCCTTTGTGGCTCAGCTGAATTTGTTCATATTGTTCAGATTATTACAAATACATATAATATAATATTACCAATACTTGTACTTATATACTTGTACGTGTACTCATATACTTGATAATGAATAAATTCATTATTATTATTATCATTATTTTCTGTCTATTTTGTTTGAAAATAATTACCAGAAACACGTGTACATAATGTTCTGGAAAGCCTATTTTTCTATCTGAGCCAAGTTCAAGTTTTGAAGAAACGGAATTCAAACAATATCACTAAGTTCCTACGTTTGGAGATCATTATAGCAGTGGTATAGCATTGTGCTACACCAAAAATGAATCAGTGTCTTTTTTTCAAAACAAAACAGCAGATGCACAAAACAGCAGATCACATCACACCACACTCCTTTATAGTCGAAAACATTAAGTGTATTCAAAACTAAAGTAAAATTGTGAAAAATACACAGGATTTCAGATCTAATTCAATGTAACAGTTATTGTTAACGAATCTTCGAACTGGAAATAAGGATAAATTACAGGGTCGAATACGTTCGAACTAGCAGTCTTGTTTTCTTCTTGGAATAATTCGGAATATTCTGGATGATCATTTTCCAAATGGAATATTAACTAGAAATGCGAATTCCATCTAATTTCGAATTCTGGATTTAATGAATTCTCACATTATTAGCGCGGAAAAATTGAGATTTGAAAAATACTCTGAGGGTTGTACATTAGTACGATTAACCTACAACTGTGTTACGTCACAGTGTTTTTTCCCTCTTTATTTACAAATTTTTTATAAATCAAGAAAAGAAAAGAAAAGATTCTTACATGTCGATAACATTTCAGTCCTCTATTCGGATTCGATGGAATTTTTTATACCAAACCACAATTGGAGTAAGAAAGTCGAGTGGAAAGGTAAATTATAATTTTATTTATTTCAAGAAATACATACTCCTAAATATTAAATTTGAGATGTAATATCGATTTCACAAATTTTTTTTTTCAGCAACGTTTTTGATTCATTATGAAAATTATGTACTTGCGAGATTTACAATCGTTAACGTTTCGATATCCCTTACTAACATAGAGCATCGATTATTCATCTTAAAATATCTTCGATTCTCAAACAGTCATGTTGTAATAAGTGGAAATTTCAAATGAAGAATGATTGCCTGTTGTTTCTAATGCGATAAAAAATTAATGTCCTCCAATAGCCTTTAAGCAGAATTTAGCAAAATTTTGTACTGTTTCGATTGTTGCATTCGAAAATATTAGATCAAATTTATTTTGCTGATTTGTCGAAAACAGTGATTGCTTCTAAAATTTAAATTTTGTGGTGATTAACTACGTATCGTATTATTCTTCGGATGCAATTTCAATCAACAAGTACAAAATATAACAGATGTACGCGATGGATAGTCAAGTATTTAACTGGACCACTGTAGACATATGTCGGTCTACTATATATCTCAAACCTATTTGCACAATTTTAAATTGAAATCATAATAAAATGTTGCGTCACGTGAAATATTAGTCGTAATTTTAACTGCAATTTGCAGAACTTATGCTATCATTTCAGCAGTTGTGAGAATGCAAAAAAAATATATTAGTGGATAAATAGATTCCGTTTTTCGTATGAAGTTGCAAAGTTACCACTGAGACCGATATTTTCTTTATTTGCAACCACAATAAAAAACTTTGTAATTATTTCAATGTTTGTATGTAATTGAAATGGGAGTGTCGATAAAAAAGTTTAATAAATAAATGATGCTTTTTTCAGAAATGGTTGCAAATGAGAATATGTTAAATTTTTTTTCCATTCACATATCCAATTTGGAGAATTTTTGAATTTTTATTTAATCAAATTACAATGAAAAACTTGAACATATGACAGAAAACAAGGTTCAGTAGCTTTTACATGGTTACAAACTCCTGGTTTGCAGAATTTTTGCAATTATCAGTGCAAAAATAAGGCATGAAAACATTTTTTGCAATTAAAACAATGTTTCATTCATCGCAGACTCCTGCGAAATTTTTCAGTTTGTTTTCATCGATGCACTAACATACCATCAAAGTTTGAAAACTTTGGAATCAAGGTTAATTGATTGTCTATATCTACTGGCCTAATACAATGTGACCCATTTGAAATGGAACCACCCCTGTAGAATACGCATTTTTCAATCAATCTCAAATATTTTTTTTCTCATTTCAAGCATCAAAAACTGTATTCTGACACAAATTCTCATAACATTAGTTTCATTTCCAAGGCACTCTATGGTTTTTTTTCTTTCTCAAAAACGGCAAAAGCTTATTAGAAAATTTTTGTTATAAAATTTGACTACACCACTGGATTTGTAGTCGCTATAAATTGAAACCATCGGAATTTCATAGAAAAATATTGGTTAACAACGAAGTTACCGCAACTTTAATTTTGGAAACAAAGTATTTGATTAGAATTTTTATTTGATTATAGACATTAATGGCAACACTGCCGATACAAAATAGATCTCCAGTGAACTTGTACAGTGGATATCCGAAGTCAATAGCTCATTCCGTTCTACATTTATAACTCCTGAAAGTATAGCAATGTGAGCGATTTGAGGTTGAAGCGATTTTTTAATAAAAACCTGACTACGCCACTGGATTTGTGCCGAAATTACACCTCAACAACTGAGAAATAGTGTAAAAGCTTGGTAGAAGCTAGGTAGAAGCCATAAAAATTCAAATATTTAATTTTACAGTAATATTTATTTTAGTTTTTGCTTGATGACGTTTTATTGTTGAATAAATTCTTTGAAACTTGTTTCTGTTCATTTCGTTTTTATCGGCTATTGAAAAATGTACTACTGTATAACTTGAAAATGAATTTCAAATTTTCTGTTCTTTTCGAATACACTTATAACCTACACTTAAATACATGATTTTAAGGGAATATAATTTACAAATCCAGTGGCCTAGTCAGATTTTTATTACAAAATCGCTTCCACCACAGATCGCTCACATTACCATTCTTATAATATCCATAAAAACTTCTATTCTATAAATAAGGAAAAATACTGTCAAATCACGAAAGCTCTCAGGCTTGCATCCTCCATAATAAATACGAACCAGTGTCAGTTCTCTAACGTGGAAATATTTTTCCCAGAAATTGAAGCGGAAGAGTTAGGTTCATTTCGATGATATGGTTTTGTTTTTTTGTTTCGTATCGTGAGAGAATGTGTGGGCAGGAACGGAGTTGTGGGAGTGTTCTCAGCTACTTTCAGTACAAAATCGTATTTCTTTGATATATTATGGCGATGGAGTAAAAAAGTATTATTCAATTAAAATTACAATTCTTGACTTCTTAACATAATTTTTATAACTTTCTCGAGTAAAAAAATATCCTCCACCATAATAAGCTTCTCATAGATAGAAAGATAGTTTATTAATTACGTTATGTAAAAAAAAACATTTGTAGCAAGTCAATACAATACTGTGTGAGCCATACAAATAGATGAACAACAAACAAACATTTCAGATAGATTACAAGTACACAAAAAAAGTGAACTATTCCAATAAATGATTAACAGAATAGGTATATAACAAACATTTCATTTACACGAACACAACTATAACCAGTGGTGACACAAATGTATATAAAAGATACAAATATGATGTAAATAATACGATACGATAATACGATATCGATGCTCATTCATAAGCGACGGAAAATACTATCACAGATGACAATATGACACTTGAAATTATCCAAATTTTGAATTGACTCTACCATCACTTGAAAATCAATATAATAGTTAACAAAATACACTCCTCAAATGAGTTCCACTACATTGGGTTTACAAAACCACTACTACGAATTCAAAAATCACGTCGTTTCATATAGAAGGTATTCCAATAGGTGATTGAATGGAACGAGAATTGAATTGGCAGAGATTATGTTCATTATCGGTTTCATCTTCTCCAAGACAATAATGGGATTTTTGAACTATATGATTTCCAAACTTCTCAAAATGTCAAAATCTGCAATATTCATCTGCTTCAAGTGATATTTGAAATTCGTTACCAGAACAATATATTTCAGTTAAGATGTGAGTAGTCGTATTCACAACGGGGCTATGTCATAAATTATTCACGGAACATGTCAACGGTCATAGCTGAGGACCGTATTTATTTCTGGAATTTACAATTCCCAAGAATAGGCCACTATTCAGAATTGAAAATTTTTACGACCGGAAAAGGGGACTGGCGGAAGACTTTATAATCTATGCAGACATAAAAAGCAGAAAATAGTCTGTGAGCAATATTTAGTTTCGAAAAGAAAATATGTATAGAATCTGTACGGGAATTTATGTAAATGAAATACAGTTGTTGCAAAGGATCTAGTGTATCGACAAATATAGGGCATAAGAATAATGTTAATTTGGTAACAAACAGTGGTCATTGCACGGTTTTGTTCTGGGTTTGATAGGCCACTGAAAATCATAATGCACTCCCAGGTGAATGAGAAAGGGAGTATTCTCATTCATCTGGGAGTATTCTCATTCATATAGAAAAATGTATGAATAAGCATCTCTGGTCTAGTTCGAAACTGGAATATTTATTACATCAGCTCGGGGACTACCTGACCTGCCATGATCATTCTTAGAGTTGACCAAAGCATTTGTAAAGTAAACAAAACCACGACACGTGTTTTGCCATACAATAGCTCCTTCAGGTGGAGATAATACTGTATTATCAGATGAGCTCATTTGTCCATTCACTTGTCCCAAGAGAATATGAAGGAACATATGACCACATACCATCGTAACTACGCCAATGGTTTACGAAAATAAAAAATCATAATTTCAAATCAGCACGTTGATGATCTTTGATTAGTGTACCAAGTTTCAAATTTTTTCCTTCAGGAATTTTGGAAAAAACAAATCAAATCTAAATTTATTTCGATCTTTTCACACCCTGTTTCTCAGAGGGGATGCATTTTGAGACATACCTTGATAACAACTTTTCACCTCGAAATGAGGTGAAGAATCTGTGGTCGGAGTTTGTTGGTCTTATTCTGACTCACCCTGTATATATGATTATCCGGAAAAATCTATTGACTGCACTCCCGAGCCCACGGAAATTATGAATTTTTGGAGTTGAATTCAATTTGGCAACCGTTTAGCCAATATCAGACACATTATAGAATGACGAAACCGGCGACCAAAAAGTAATTTGAATTGTTTAAACGATATTTCATCTAATTAATGAATTGAAAAGGCCGCTGGCACATTTTGAGTCAAGTTGGCACAGTAGTTGAAGTTGAATTTATCTCAACATTGATGAAACTGTTTATATGTTCTGATATTCGCTGTTTGGCCCATGTTTACTTTGTTTGGCCTATGTAAAAATTTGCAGAATAAGGTAATTCATGTACTCAAGATTCTTCAGATTCTCCGTTTCTATCTTCCAGTGACTAAAGCTTAGACAATAATTTGATGAATTGAAACATTCTAGGAAACTCATTGACTTGATCAAGATATATTTTAATTTTGTTCCGAAATTTATCTTGAAACATTAGTTACGAAGTAATTGATAAATTCAAGAACATACCACCCATAGGCAACTTGAACTTATCTCCTTTGATGTTCTTCAATGTATTTTCCAATATTTCACCACAAGAAACTGGAGGTAAATAATCTGTTGGGTTTGAACAATGTCAATCCTGTTATTGAATATAAGATTACCTTACAGTTTGTTAAACTCAAATTCATGTTCAGTTCAACAACAGTTCTGGATCTTATAATAATGAACTAATAATGGGCAATCCCTTGAGTCCTTCATCAGCTGAAATATTGCACTACTTTGGAGAAAAATGCACAACAACCCTCTCAGTGAAAATAGATATATACATATGTGGATGAAGGAAAATGGAACCAGGTAATTCTTTAAATCATTTACATCTGACTTAAGCAAGTAGCAATAACAAACTTAATTTTTCATATACCTTCATATACATCCATTACAATACACAATGTTTCCACACGTACCACCAAAAAGCAGGTGCGTGTAACAGTATGATCCATAGATTGGTTAATATTCTTCTTTCAGAAAAAATATTCAATAGAGAATTTGATATTATCAAACCAATTGAAATTAGGAATGTTTATGATTCAAACCTACCTGATAACAGTCTTCTGAAAAAACTCCACAGAAAAGCGCTACAAGAAATGTTTTCTACTGAAATATATACTAAAAAACATTATATTTAGACAAACCTACGGTGAAAATTCTACTTTCTTACGACAAATCAACATGAACATTGCATTTAGATCAATTTATTAAAGAAAATAAAGATAAAATCAAAAACTCTGAAAAATCTGGAGAAAAAAAATGTATTCTTGTGCACGTTTTTAATTGAATTGTTCATTTCGACATCAATACTTTCACATTTATCATTATGACCATACACACTTATAAATGGAAAATGTCTCATTCTATTCGGATACATCAAAATATATATATATATAAATAATAATATTTCTTAGCAAGCATCTATAGAAAATATCTTGCTAAACTAGAAATAGTTATTTTTCATGAATATCCGACCTTCTATACAACTGAGGAAAATGTTTGTATCAATGAAATAGCCTGGTGGAATCATGAATTTTTTTTCCATAATCCAGATTAATGTCACTGACCACATATTTCCACATGTTTTTTGTTCCACTCTCGAAAACTGCCATCATAGCTCAGATTTACAATAAACTTTATGGCAGTTATATCATGGCGATGTGCCCAATGAATTCGGAGAAACTCGTGATAAGTCCAGTCACTGATGGTTTTTATGACTAAACTCTATGAGAATATACAAACTCGTTCAGCAGAAACCAATTCTGTGTAGTGCAGGTAAACAATAAGCTGGTAGAAGGAATCAAGGTCAAACTCTAGATGTGTGACCGTTTCTCCTCTCTTCCTGCTGAGAACACGCGCAGTAGTCTCATGATTTGAGGTTATTAATATATGCCAATGAAATTAAATCGATAAAAACCGTTTTGAGGAATTAATTTCCAGCAAGCTGGAAATCGTTTTAATACCTCTATTTGGTCCTACATGCATGTAATCTGAGTTTGCACCATCCCAGGTGGTGAGCTTAACTTTTGGTTGCAAAAAAAACACCAAATTTCTGCACTTTTTGTAGTTTTTTGCTTGTAGCTGGAGAACGGTGCGTCGGACGGAAATGTCGTTTAATTCAATAATGCAGAGGACTGAATTCTGCGTCGAAAAACATCTGTAAACATCAGAGTCGGTTCAGTGGTATAGCCGAAATCGATTGTTAAAAACGAAGAAAATTTCGTAGTTCGGTGCAAACTTACATTGTGCGGCTTTCCAAGACGACATTACTTGAAAACAGATACTCTTATTAACAAATCCATGGAAAACATTTATCGAGAATAAAATTTCACGTAACATAGATACCGTAGTTTTTAAATTCAGTCATTTAAAATTCGAAATTTGGCATCAATTTAAAATCGGTGTTTTCGACGTTTTGAGTCATTTTAAGTCATTTGTACCAAAACAGCACTTCTTATTGCTTTGCCAATGTTGAAGTAATATGCACAACCTGAGTAGAGATTCGAGTAGTACAAATAAAAATCATTATTACGTTTATTAAAGTTCTGTATTACCATTAAATCTGTAATAAGTACTATTATTATTATTAGTTCATTAATAAGTGAATCAATCATAGTTCTTAATAGTTTAGGTGCAATGAAGTAACAAAAACACTCGATTGGTGAGCAGTTAATTGATGAAATATAAATGTAAACATGGTAGAAATCAATATATAATAGGCATGCAGCACAAAATGTGGCAGTATTCATGTTCGCATTTTCTTTGATTTCGATGGCCCTTCATCTGAGAAGCTCGGAAGGCGCGGTTGGTTGGTGGTGGTTGGTTGGTTGAAAGCTGACGAGCCAGAGACAGGGTTGGCACTTAGCTTCCCTTGACACTGCGATCAGCTGGGGTCTATTGTATCACTCTGTCGTCAGTGGTTCCTCATTCAAACAGGTTTGTGCCTTCAATTAGGCTTAGAAGCCTGTTGATGAGATTCTTCGGATTCATGCCTGTTTCCGGGCTGATCTCTCCAAAGGTTCTGTGTGGCCTACTACTTAGGGCGTCACAGTCGAAGATAATATGAGAGGCTGTTTCCTCCTCTTCATCACATAGCCTACACTCCACGGTTTCCCTGCGTACTCCCACGGTGTTAAGGTGTTTTCTCAGGCCGCAGTGTCCAGTCAACAGACCTATTATTATACGAGCCTTCGTTCTGTTCAGGTTCAGAAGGTCAGCCGACAGTTTGATCCCAATATTGTTGGTGTCTTCTTTTTATCCACTCGTCGATCAGGGTCCTGCATCGGTTTTTGCTAATCCCATGTGCAGGTTCTGGCCCTGTGAATAGCGTTTCAGATGCTTGTCTAGCTAGCTGGTCCGCTTTGACGCTGCCTTCAATGCCTCTATGTCCTGGCACCCACATCAAGGTGACCTTGTTGTGTTTTGCCAGCTCGATGAGGTTCTGGAGGCAGTCCCAGACCAGTTTGTATTTGCCCGACAGTTTGATCCCACTATTGTTGGTGTCTTCTTTTTATCCACTCGTCGATCAGGGTCCTGCATCGGTTTTTGCTAATCCCATGTGCAGGTTTTGGCCCTGTGAATAGCGTTTCAGATGCTTGTCCAGCTAGCTGGTCCGCTTTGACGTTGCCTTCAATGCCTCTATGTCCTGGCACCCACATCAAGGTGACCTTGTTGTGTTTTGCCAGCTCGATGAGGTTCTGGAGGCAGTCTCAGACCAGTTTGGACCTTATCTGTATGGAGTTGAGTGCTTAGATAGCACTTTGACAGTCAGATAGAATGTAGATGTGTTTTTTCCTATAACCACTTCCTAGATTCTTCTGAACGCATACCATGATAGCATGTGATTCAGCTTGGAATATCGTGGAGCATTTGCCAAGTGGTATTATGTAATCCCTTCTTGGCCTTACCCCATGTATTCCTGCTCCCGTTCCTTCAACTGTCTTTGAACCGTCTGTATACCAGAATATGTCCGCAGTTGATTGTGATTCTATACTCGGGGCCCATCCAGATCCATCAATTCATGTTTCGAATGGTTTTTCGAATGACTATAGGGGTTGTATGTAGTCTGAAATCATTTCGAGTTCTTCGATGTTGATTACATGAGTGATTCTGGTATGTCCAGTTGTTCGGATTCTCCAGTTTTTTGTTTGTTTCAGTCTGTATGCGCTCATCCTGGCCTCTCCAATGACATGTAAGTCAAGGGGCTCGAGGTTTAGGATGATTTCCATTGCAGATGTTGGAGTGCTATTCATTGCACTCGTGATACAGAGACAGGCAAGCCTCTGGATTTTCCCAAGGTTGGTTTTTGCCTGTCTTTGATTTGTTTTTGGCCACCATAAGAGTGAGCCATAAGTTATTCTTGGTCTTATTACCGCTGTGTAGAGCCAGTGCATGGCTTTTGGCTTAAGCCCCCAGGTTTTTCCAAAAGGCGCGGTTGCATATCGAGGATCATCTTCAAAGGGACTATCCTCACTTATTTCTGCTTCTACGGCAATTAAGGTCACATCCTCATCCTCGAAGGGTGCAGAATTCGAGCATGACTGGCCGTTGCAGTTGAGGCATATGGTTGAACATTCCATGCCTACTTTTTGGCAGCTGCATTTTCCTATACACTCCTTTGTACATTTGCAGGACACAGTGTTGAGAATTTCAGGTGGAGCTGGATCCTTGGTGTTTATGATGGGGAGCAGGCCAAGGTCCGTTCTCCTCCAACCCCAGCTCAGAGGATCATTTGGTCTATCATACCAGCCCTGGATTTGGAGATACACCCACAGAATATATTTGGCGGCAACTGCATTTGTTGGAGGTAGAGAGGCCAGCTCGAAAATTGGCTTTGTTGAGGATTTTGAAAATATCCCGTAGCGGATTTGGTCCAAGGAGGTCTCATCTGCCATAGATGAATGGAGGGCTGCCAAGAACAGTTGAACGGTCTGAGTCTGAGCGTGTTTTTGGAGTCGAATGCGATCCGGATAATTGGCGATCCGGATAATTGGCGATCCGGATAATTGGCGATCCGGAAAATTGGAGATCCGAATATTTGAAGTTCGGATAATTGGAGTTCTACTGTATCTATGAGTATAACGTAAAATTTTATTCTCTACAACTTTTATTCCATGGGTTTTTTCCAATACAATAGGAGTAGCTGTTTTCAAGATATGTCGTCTTGGTAAGCCACAAAATGTAAATTTTCTTCATTTTTAACATTCGATTTCGACTATACCACTGACCCGAATTCGAAGTTTTCAGAAATCATTCGACGCAGAATTCAGTTCTCTGCATTATTGGATGTGATTATATTTTCCGTCCGACGCACCGTTTCCAAGCTACAAGCAAAAAACTAAAAAACAGTGCAAAAATTTGACGGTTTTTTTACTATCAAAAGTTAAGCTCACCACCTGGGATGGTGCAAACTTAGATTACACGTATTTAGGACCGAATAGAGGTATTAAAATGATTTCCAGCTTGCTGGAAATTAATTCCTCTACATATATTAATTTGATTAGCCTAATACTCGATAGTGAACTCACAATTGAAGATACTTGAAAACAAAAATGAATGATAACTTCTAGTTGAAATATGTGAAGAGAGGTAATTATGTCATTTATTCTGAGTTTGTAGAAAAATTAATGGTTCCGTGTTTTTGTGTTTGTTTATTCATTTCATAGCATCGAGTTCTCATTATGAAACATTTATATGCAGTGAAACAATTCTTGTTTAAATTTTAATCACGTTACTTGTATCACAACAAATTTGCTAGCATTACATTTGAGTTAAGAAATAACTGCCCAAACGCAAATTCGTTTTCTCATTCACAACGTTGGATCAATACGTTGTGAATAGGTGATATAATTCTGAAAAAGTAATATTTAAAATTTTATAATATTTTTCGACACTGTGGAGTCACAAATTATGACGGAATTTAAAACCAATTTGTTTCCTGTTTCGAATTATTGCAAATGATATACAACCGGAAATTTTTTGTTTGAGGGTTTCAGTATTTGGGAATTATAAAATGTCTATAACTCATGTTTTTTGGTTCATTGAACTTGAATCCATTGACGATAAATTTATTGCATACAAATTTCCGAACATGTGTATTTTCTTACCCTGTAAATCCTCCAGATTTGGTTTTCGTTTGAAAGAAAGACTCCAGCAATCAAAATGTCTGCGAATATTTAGAGGTAACTTCCAATAATATCTTAATCCTGATAAAAAATTCGTATTCAGCAACCTCAAAAGATCACTAATTCTAATTTTCTTAAAAAAAATCATAATTCCTCAAAATTTCAGTAATATATTGAAAATTTGCTTCCCCAAACTCAACTCCAAGAAACACGTCTGATGACAATAATACAGGGTTGAAACGATTCAAATCAATTGATGTAAATACATGATTAAAATCGCGATTTAAATCATAGGAGTTTTTCAATTTATATCATGATTAAAATTATAATATTAGATATTATAAATAAAAGAAAATAAACACTTCGAGTTTCAATCAATGGTTTATTATATTGATATTCGAAATTAAAGCGAGAAGCAAAATTTCAGTTAAAAAAATTATGCCAAATACGATATATAAGGTGGATTAATCACAAGAGATGCTCCAAACAGAATTAGCGAGGATTAAATTCGCTAAATCTGAACGTCACTATGTATGTTGACGCATTTCGCATAGAGGAATTCTAAAAACAAGATACATGTTATCGTGGTTTGGGCTTTTTAACGACATCAAACTATGATTGATCTTTTTTTTAGAACAACACAATGATGAAAAGGGAAACATTCTCAATTGAATATCGATAGAAAGATTTTTCTGTGAATTGAAAAATCCACGAATAAAATGAAGTTATTTTTTGTGAATGTCTAACAGAAAACAACTACTTCCCCGGCTAAAGCCACGCTGGACATTGAACTATATCTGATAGATATTCTGAAAAGGCCCTAACTCAAAAGAAAAAATCTGAAATTGAAAATTTGCATTTTCATTCAGATAGTTATTTGATTTTCTATTCCAGTCTTAATTAAGAACTCATAAAGATAAATGAGGCAAAGAAGAATGTTTTCCAAAAGAGAGTACTCACCAGAAATCAACATTGACGCAGGAGAGACATCGCATTCACTAGGTCTTCAATACATTTTTGTCGACGAAAATCTATTTCACGCTTCCATGATCATCAGGAAGACCGGAAGAAATGGGAAACACATTTTCAAGAAGCAATCTTACTTTGCAAAGATGGAATACCCCACAAGAGGCTATTTTGACGATGGAAGATAGTGACTAAAGTTTATCTTTCAGTCGCAGATGATTCCACATCTGATTTCATGAACATCCTGTTTATATTTTCAACAAATCAACACAATGATGTTTTGGAGTGTAAACATGTATGGCCTATTTTCTGTTCATGAACATAGAAATAACAAGATTTGTGTTACTTCATTGAAGTATATTCTAGTTAATTTCTGAGAAGCAATGTTCTGATAAAAAAAAGTCCCAATTCAATGACCTTTTTTACATTGAATCAAATTAATATACCTCAAGTATGGTTGATCACAGCATGTATTTATAAAAGGCTTTTGCCAGGTTTCATTATTCTGGTCCCGCACTTCTCTATTATAACTGTGGTTTGTTGTATATTTTTGAACCAGCATCAAATTGTAATATGTAAACAATACTTTTTATTTAGAAACCCACCTACTTTAGATTATTGATTATATTGGCTTGATTACCTTTCACCGAGATAAAAACAAAAAAACACATTAATTCTTCGTACCAATAAATACATTGGTAGTACCTACTAAAGGTATCGGTGGTGCCTACTAGACTAGTGACTAAACAATATAGCAGAAGATACAAATTTCATGAGTCACGCATACTGTAAACCTTTGTCATAACTACTGCACTTATTATGCACCATGAAGATATCCAGTGATGAATTCTACTTAGATCAGTGACTACGACAAAACAAATCAGTAATATCCACTAAGTAGTGGTACTTAGAAAAGTAACAATCAGTACTTGCTACTGAACAAATCAGTAATATCTACTAAATAGTGGTACATAACAAAATGACAGTCACTTATTAATACAATTTCAATCAGTGATACTCACTGAACACATTAGTGGCGGACACTTAGTTGATGATGGTAAATTAATTAGTTGTCTGCACTAAACATTGAGCACCATAGCTTCTTGATCCCAGTCGGAACAGACACGGGACCACAACTGCTGGAGATACTGCCGCAACAATAGAACCTAATGAAAAATATTATGCATCAGAAATCACCACTACTTTTCATTTTTGAATAGCTGAAATAATAGAGACCAGTGAGGTTAATTAACATAGGGTCATATCATTATTTCTTGACATGCATCCGATAATTGACAAGTTAAACAATAAATTGAGAAAATGTCTATGAATAAACTTTCCCCCATCTATATTAATGAGCTTTCTTCCATCTATATGAATAAACTTTCTTGCATAACAGATTTCGTCTAGTTTATATTTGTGTATGTAACTCGCTGGTATGATATTAGTTTGTTGAGCAAGTTATTTCAGCAAATTATTCTTTCAGTGTGGATTGAGTTCCCGCTCTGTAGTTATTATAGACAGGTTCGGAGTGCGACCAGAAATTGTTTTTTATCTTCTCTTAGAAAAAAATATATTGTATGGAACCTTCCATGGGTGTCAACCATCGAATGCTCGTAGAGTGAGAATTGTTTTGTTATTCTATATCTTCAGATCGATGGCAAACTTTGTGACATTCAACGTCTCGCCTGCTCTCAGCGGGAAATTGTTCGCCATAATTTTCAACTTGAAAGCAGCATTGGGCTCGGAATTCGATAAAAATTTCATCGGAAGTCTGCGACGCGAATAATTACGTAGTATGAAAGGAAACATTCTCGAGCGAACTAACTTTCAAACAAAAGACATTGCTGGTGCAGAGGTTACATTTTCAAGTTGTGCAAAGTAATTATTATACTTTTCCATATTATTCCAAACTCCTTCCACTGTAATGTGCATCGCGAAATAAGTGTAGACCGTTACTACTAGCCCCGTTACCGGGGTTGGTTGGCAGAAAAGTTTGTGTTTGCATAAGGGGATCCAAAACTTCATATTTGAAATTCTAACGTAAATGATTATATAAAATGGTAGCCAAAACTATAGGCAATATTATGTTGTATAGATTATATTAAAAGTAATGAAAAGAACGATAAAAAAAATCAAATAAGAAAAGTATGCAAAACATCCCCGGTCTCCCCTACTTTGTTCTCCCAGTAACGTCGTAGATCATTGTTCGAGAAACAATACCCGTAATTAGAATTGAGAGATGGCACCGGGAAGAAAATGTCCATTCGAAATTCTGAACTTAGGACCGGTGTAAAAAACAAATTGTATTTTTTGAGATTCTTTCGGTTTGGTTTTCGAACGTCCATCTTGACTTTGTTAAAGATAAACGCCATGTGAAGTGGTATTTGCCAGGAAAGTAGTTGTTTTTTTCCCCTGTGATCTACCATTTTCTGGTTCAATTCATATTGAACTTTTGTTGTGAAGAAGACTGCACTTCGTTTTTTCTATTGACTTTGTTAGTTAAGCCGTTCTGTGGTTATGCCCTCATATATTTAGTGGCAGGCGGGGTCGCAGCCCGAGATTTTTGGGAGGGGGTTAACTTGACTCAAGTACATTCCGAATTCAACTCCACCAGTGAAACAAGTGAAAGATATAGGAATGTTTTTCAATAAAATAAAAAAAGATAACCCAAACCTCAATCACAAACTGAAAATCGGGTAATTATTTTCGAGACATCAGGGGTTATCTCGGGATAATAATATGATAATAATAAATATTTATTCGCATGAATAAGAACAATTGTTAACATTGAATGATATAAATATGCGGATAAATATAAGTAAGTCACTGAAGTGAATAACAGCTTGATCTGTTATTCTCCTTGTGTATGCTATACTAATAATAATAATATCTAAACTTACGACCAGAAGGGTACCCATTGGGACCGATAAGGTTGAGTATGGGTTTTCTGATCGTTTCTTACATAGGTATAGATATGATAAGGCATTTC
The DNA here is from genome assembly GCA_018342105.1 of Gonioctena quinquepunctata. Lineage (NCBI taxonomy): Eukaryota > Metazoa > Arthropoda > Insecta > Coleoptera > Chrysomelidae > Gonioctena > Gonioctena quinquepunctata. The sequence continues at coordinate 18,431 of JAFIRS010006298.1, forward strand.
TTTGAATAATCGCATTCTTCATAACATTTAGTCAAAAAGAATATCAAGTGAATCTCTTTCTATTGATAGAATATAATTTTTAAATATTTTTTTAAATAATCCAATGGAGTTTATTGTTTCTATGTATGTTTTGTGCATGTCAGAAATGGGATTGTATATTTCCCTAGACAGAAATAGGAAGCAACGCTGTGGTATGGACTTATTACGCAATGGTATCTGAACAATTTTCTTTGCATCGTTCTTGTAGAATAAACGTTGTTCACTTTTCGTATCAATGATTTATTTTTATACATATTAATGATTATATTATACGTATATAGTTGCCTTGAATCCAGTTCATTCGCTGTAGTGAATAACAAGTTTGATGGGCAGGTATTTTTTTTGTGATACATTATTCTGAGTATTTTTTTTGTAGTATGTGTAGTTGCTTCAGATTACTATTTGTAACCCCTCCACAACTCAATACGGCATATTTCAAGCGAGACTCCACCAAAGAATAGAACTGTTTTCAGCTGTGCAACGTCAAGAATTTTTTTCAGGTTTTTGAATTTTGGTAACAGACACCTCAACGTTTTGGTAACGTTTGAGATTTGATGGTTCCATCTTAGATGTGAGTCTATTATAATTCCCAAGTATTTTGTTTGATTAACATTTTGTATTTTGGTAATGTTTTTCTGTTCTCTAAAAGTTAGCTCATCATAATTTGGTAAACCGTTCTTGTAGCTGCAGAGTGGCAGATAAAATGTCGGAACCAATTTATTATATGTAGAAATTCATTTTAAATTTTTTTTTAGATCGATCCAAGAGTGTGAAGAATATAAAATAGCAGTGTCATTAGCGAAACTTATAACTTTTCCGGATGTTTTCATGGTCAGTAAATAATTAATATATATAGTGAATAGCAATGGACCCAACACAGTAACCTGAGGTACGCCACAATTCACCACTCTCTCATTACTTACGGTATCCTTGATTTTTACCATTTGTTTTCTATCTTTTAGGTAATTAGAAAAAAGTGGCCTCCAGTAACTGCGAATGATTCACTGTGTCGAAGGCCTTGGCTAGATCCAGAAAGATACATATCGCAGGAGTCCTTTGATCAACTAAATTGTTCATATCTCTCGTCAATGCTGAAATTGCATCATTCGTCGATAAACCCTCTCTGAATCCAAACTGGCAGTCAGCTATGACATCAAATTTGCTTACATTAGTCTTTTTTTCAGACATTTTTCAAATATTTTTGTTATAACTCTTATCACAGATATGGGCCTACAATTATTTGTTTTGGTTTTTTGGCCATTTTTAAATATGGGTGTCACTACTGCCATCTTGAATTCATCGGGACATATTCCTGAACTGAATATGTTCAGAGATATGTTTCAATGTTTCAGCCCCAATGAGATCGTAACCAGGGCCTTTTTTTGTTTCTAGTTGTTTATTTCTTATATTTTTTTTCATTTACAGGCTTCAGGTAAAAGGGGCAAAATGTTCCTTGCTGGGCGCGGTGTGGTAGGTTTTGTTATTTCATTTGCATAGCTTTCTCCCACTCCTATGAAAGAATCATTGAAGGCATTAGCAATGGCCATCATCGGTTATGATTTTTTTGTGTTATCATCTCTAGATTTTTCCCCTCAATCTCCGATATGACTTTCCATAAGTTTTTCGAATTATTTTTATTTATTTTATCTCTATAATAGTTATATTTTGCTCTTTTAATCAGCTTGTCTGTATATTTACGATATTCAAGGTAATATTCTTTTTTTCCATGTCTTCAGGATTTTTTTCGCATTCTCTATATAATTTGTTTTTATCATTTATTGATTTTACCAAACCTTTTGTTATCCATACCTTACGTTTTTCCCATTTTTGTGTAGCCGAACTCGTCTTGAGTTTTTTTGAATATATTTTTTTAATATTTCAACGATATGTGTGGTTTGTGTTTGTACACTTTCTACACGATAGTATATGCTCCAATCATAGTTGTGAAGATCAAGTGTTAGTTTTGTATAATCTATTTATTCAATGTAGTTCTGTTTACTCACAGGGTGTGTACTGGATTTATTGCAAAGGGTGTCTAAGCAAATAATAACAGCCTTATGATCTGTTATATTACAGTCCACAGCAAAGGAAACGCAGTTTTCTTTGAGATTTTTCTCATCGGTTTTTAAAAATGAATGATCTATACAGATTTCTGAGTGTCCCTGTATACGGGTGTGCTTATAAATAATCGAAACAAAATGGTGCGTACTATAATTATCCAGATAATCGTATACTAATACATCTTCATCATTTAAATTGATATTCATGTCACCCACAATAATGTGATTGTCTACAGATTTTTTTTTGTGTCTTGTAGATACTGGTTCAAATGGAAGATGAAGTTTTCAGTATTGGTTGAGGGAAGTCTATATATAGAAGTTATTATTATTGATTCGTTTTCATCAATATTCACTTCAATTTGTATCGATTTACAATTGCCGATTAAAATATTTTTTGATGAAAATGTGTAAGTATTCTTTGAATATACCAAAACACCATCATTCTTTTTGATGTCTCCTTCGTTATGAAAACTAATATGGTTGATTACTATCGTTTCGGACGTCCATCGTCTTGATGTGTTTAAAAGGTTTTCACGACGTTTCGAATGCTTGTATCTGCAATCGTCTACAGGTGAATACTGACAAGTTCAGGTGCTACTTACCAATTTATATGACTGTCGGTGCAATGATGCGTGCAATTCCGCCATGTGCAGCGGTGCGTGTAATTTCGCGCGGTGTGGTGGTGCGTGAAGTTTCGCGCCTCTGCAGCCCGCCAGAAAGAGCAATCAGGGAACGACGCAAGTGATCTACATAGAGATGAGCATTGGTTCAAACGAAAGTTCAAAGAGGCCGCCTACATCGAGGCCAATAACGCCTTTAGTCAACCAAGCGTTGAGATCAAAAACGTATGGAAACCCCTGATTGCTCTTTCTGGCGGGCTGCAAAGGCGCGAAACTTCACGCACCACCACAACGCGCGAAATTACACGCATCGCTGCACATCGCGGAATTGCACGCATCATTGCGCTGACAGTCATATAAATTGGTAAGTAGCACCTAAACTTGTCAGTATTCACCTGAAGATGATTGCAGATATAAGCATTCGAAACGTCGTGAAAACCTTTTAAATACATAAAGACGATGGACGTCCGAAACGATAGTAATCAAGTTACCACATCGTCCACAACCTTCAAACAAAAACTAATATAAGCGTTCAGTTCAGTCAAACTCTTATCTTCTATTCGAAACGTCTCTGTAAGAACAATCAAATTCAAAAGAGAATTCATTCAGAGCTATTTCTAGTTGGTTTGAGTTTATCATTATACCACGTATATTTTGGTAGATCAGTTTAAAGTAGTTTTTTTTTTGTGTACTAATGAATTACTGTTAAGTTCATTTATATTACTCAACTCTATGGTTTCTATAGGTTCATAATTATAATCGCGGATATACGCATCCATTTCATATAGAAATCGAAACAATGCGAGAAGACAATTGATCTACAAACTGAGCATCTTCAAATAGAACAGATAATGAATAATAGCCAATTACTTATTTTTTACTGCTACGTGTGGATCTCCCATTTATAGTACCGGGGCCAGACTCCGTTCGGAACAGCTTCTTATTGGATTCTCCACTCTCTCGATCAGCAGGTGGAACCGTGTACCTCTTCAGACTTGTTTTTTTTTCATTCAGACTGTTTCCCCCGTCGGACGAATTTTCATATCCCGAGATATCGTCTATTTCATTGTTGTGATTCAGTTTCAGATATGCGCACTGTTGATGTATAGTTTGTTGCGATAAATATGTGCTTTCTAATTTTCTTTCCGGGCCTTTCTCAAATGATGAACTAATTCTCTTCTTTCTTATCTCTCCTCAGGGGATAGATCTTCCGCAATTTATACTTTTTGTCCTTTAAGTTTCTTTCTATTTTTGAGGATTTGTTGCTTTGTTGTGAACCTCACAAGCTTCACTAGGATTATTTTGTTTTCTTAATTTTTTCCAATTGTATGAATATTGTTAATTTTTCATGTACATGTACATTTGAAAGGGAAGACCGTCAGCTTCCCTCCTGGCATATTTGCTCTTAGCCAAGTTTTTAGGCTTCTCAAAGTGGAAAATGATCTTTTGAAGTGTACGAATGGAGCATAGGAAATATTGCCGAAACCTATCAGATGAATGGAGTATTCAAAAGTCCAATCTATAGCTCCCCCTCTATTTTCCCAAATTGTTTTTCCGATTTGTCCAGTTACGACCTTGAAGAAATCTGCAGCTCTTAGCATCACCTTTATCTGGAGCTTCCGTTCTGCCTGATTCATGACATCACTCAGTTTCTCTACCCTAACTGTATCTTCTTCCATTTTTCAGAATAGATCTGCAACAATAATCCATTGGAAAGTTTTTTCATAGATGAGGATTAATTAGCTCCAGAAATTGATTTCGAATCGTGATTCATGATGATTTCCAATGACATCTTTGCAAAGTGAGATTGCTTCTTGAAAATGTGTTTCCCATTTCTTCCGGTCTTCCTGATGATCGTGGAAGCGTGAAATAGATTTTCGTCGACAAAAATGTATTGAAGACCTAGTGAATGCGATGTCTCTCCTGCGTCAATGTTACGAATGATTTCTGGTGAGTACTCTCTTTTCGAAAACATTCTTCTTTGCCTCATTCATCTTTATGAGTTCTTAATTGAAAGAAAGAAATCTTTATGAAATCTTTATTTGAAATAGGAATTCCTAATATAAATACAATGGTTGTTCAGATTATACTAATTTGAATTAAAAAACAACATTAAAAAATAAAAATAAAATAAATACACAAAGTACAGTTGATTACATGACATGACATCACAGTTGAACACATTTTTGACCACATCTTGAGACATTTGAACACATTAAAACACATTACAGGCAGTTAAAAGAAGTTAAAAGAAAATATCTCATATAAAATGTATATCTAAAAACTGTATATCTAAAAACAAATATATCTCTAGAGAAAAAAAGTATATCTTAAAGACATTGAATATCAAATCTGCATCGGAATAAAACTACAATATGTTGATTCATGAGTTGAGTGACATAACATGGCTTTTAGCTGGTTTTAAAAGAATGTAACGTGGCTGAGTTCTTCATTGGTTTGGGAAGTTGATTGAAATCGTCCAATCCCTTGAAAAATAGCGAGTTCATTGAATTTTTTGTTCTTGTTCTAGATATGTGAAATTGATCAGTTGTCCTTGTATTGTGCTCATGGATTTGATTATTATAAGTGATGAAGGAATCGAAGTATTTTGGTAATAAGTTTTTGGTAATTTTGAAAATGAATACCATAGTTAAATAGAAATATCTTTTCGTTACATCATACCAACCAAGAGTGTTAAGCATATATTGAATCGGAGTATACCTGTTACACCTCAAAATAATTCTCATACCCCGATTTTGAAGTTTCTGTAACTTTTGCATATTGTTCACATCTAATAGATATAACAGGGTTGAGCAATAATCGAAATGGGGCTGAATGATGGTTCTATATATGGTAATTTTTGAAAATATTGAGACTTCGGATGATATCCTAGAGAAGAAAAATAGTTTTTTTGATATCTTTTTGCATATGTAATCACAATGCTTGTTGAGAGTTAACGATTCATCAAGCATAAATCCTAGGTATTTGAATTCAGATACCCATTCAATTTTGTCATCCTCCATTTGGAGTCTGAGGGATTGATAATCCACTAATTTTAGTTTGTATTTATTACTGATGATCATTGCCTTAGTTTTTTTCGTATTCAGTTTCAGTTTATTCACCTCTAGATATGCCTCAAACTTTGTCAGGACTTGGTTCAAACGCCCCACTGTTTCAATAAGGTCACCGCCGTAACAAGCAACCATAGTGTCGTCTGCAAATAAGTTGAGGAAATCGTGGCCCTGTATGTAATTTATATCATTTAGATATATTATAAAAAGTAGAGGTCCTAGTACGCTACCTTGGGGTACACCTATGTTATTGAGAACTTCATTAGAGAGCGATTTACCCACTTTGGTTGCTTGTGATCTATTAGTTAGGTACTCTTCAAAACACTTGAGGACAACTCCCCCAATACCATAATATCTTAGTTTACGCAGTAAGATACTCCTATCTATTGTCTCAAAAGCCCTTTTGAGGTCAAGAAATACAGCTACTATATATTTACCAGTGTCTAATTCCTGTTTCCATTTCGAAATTGTTAGCTGAAGTGCCGTTTCACACGAATGATGTTCTCTAAAGCCGGATTGATTTCCCATGAAAAGGTGGTTTTCATCAAAGTATTGAAATATTTGTTCATATATTACTTTCTCTAACACTTTTTCAATAGTCGGCAACGTATTTATAGCCCTAAAGTCTGACATTTCACTTGCGTTACTGATTTTGGGAATGGGGGTAATTGTACTTTTCTTCAACCGTTCGGGAAAGTTTCCATTTGAAAGTGACGTATTTATAAAGATTCAGCAGAGCAAAACCAATCGTATAGAAAGTTTCCTTCAAGAATTTGATACCCATAACTTCTTCAACACTACCTTTATTTTTAGAGAGAATATGATGGATTTCAACTTAACTATGTTGATGTTTTGGAATTCAACAAAGCTTGTTTCTATTATTTTATTTGGAGTAGGCCATTCAATTTTACTAGTGATAGATCTAGAAATATCTTCAATGCTTTCAACAAAATATAAATTGAAGTTTTCAGCCGCCTCCATCTCAGTTTTTACTATAGAAACGGAATTATCAATAATGAAGTTTATACTTCAAAGTCACAAATTGTTCTCACTTTATTAATGTTTTCATAGTTTCCACATTCTTTTGGTCGCCCCTGTTTCATCAATTTTGTTTTCAAAATATTGCGATTTTTTTATTTTAACATATTTACAACCTTATTCCGTTTTAATTTAAATTGATTCCATAGCTCCGCTTTTGAAGTACCATCATATTTAATGAAATCTTTATATGCTCTGTCTCTATCTTTGGACGCTGCTTTGATTTCGTCATCATACCAGGGGACTTGATTATGTTTAATTTCAAATTCAACTATTGGTGCCATTTCATCCAATATAAATCTACACTTCGATTCAATATCACCATAAATATCATTTACATCATTTGAATTACTCAACCATTCACATTCAATGAGTTTAAGATTAATATTATGAAAAATGTCATTATTTAGTTTCCGAGTAAGAATTTTTTTATTTGGAACAGCTTCATTATATTGTAAATTAACACTGATTATTGAGTGATCTGTAATTTTTGGTTCATGATGTACACATACTTTGACACTGTTTTGATTTGACAACACATAATCGATTAAAGAAGAACTAATTGAGGTTATTCTTGTGTACTCATCAACAAGTTGTTCAATTCCATGAGTTGTTATGATGTTTTTAATTTTTTTGTTGTGGGAGCCATTACCAAGAAAATCTATATTTACGTCACCAACTAAAAGACAATTTTTTTTGGTCATGAAATAATCTTCGCACCATTCTACCAGTTTTTCCAGGAACACCTCATGACATGCATTTGGAGAGTGATAAGACTGGAATAGAAAATCAAATAACTATCTGAATGAATATGCAAATTTTCAATTTCAGATTTATTCTTTTGAGTTAGGGCCTTTTCAGAATATCTATCAGATGTAGTTCAATGTCCCGCGTGGCTTTAGCCGGGGAAGTAGTTGTTTTCTGTTAGACATTCACAAAAAATAACTTCATTTTAATCGTGGATTTTTCAATTCACAGAAAAATCTTTCTATCAATATTCAATTGAGAATGTTTCCCTTTTCAATACTGGAAGTACTTTTCAGATATCGATGCTATTGGATATTTTTCTGTAGCACCACTTCCTTCCTCTATAAAACGAGTGAACTACTGATGCTACCATTTTCCTTTCTACCCACGTATCATTGAAACATATCTCGCACTCTTCAGTTCCGAAAGATAGATATCAGGTGTGTAAATCACTCCCAACTTCTAGTGTAAGCGGAGGTGATGAACATTACATCTCACCCCTGTGATTGAAGTGAACACCAGCGATTAATTCACCATACTAGGCAAACATAATAGGGTTGACTGCATTACATCTACAGGATTCACTGACACGAGAGTAATTCAACAATTGTATTAGCTATAATTATAAATAGTGATACCACAGGTTTTTGACGATTTTCGATTATTTTAAGTTGATTTCATGGATGGTATATGGATTCGGGAATATTTGTCTCATATCTTTTTCTGACATTTTATGTGGATAAATTGAGCAGATGTGGAAATTATAGAAACATATTGGGGAGGAGTTTTAACTGGACATTGACAATGATATGAAAACATAATGGTATTATGGAGTGCTTGTGCAACTGCAAGAACAACTCGCAGTTTCAATCTCTAAAAAAGTTTTTTCTATGGTCGAATTTCATTCTCTCCCAGTGACGAGGTAGAAAGCCAGGAATAATTAGGTCAGAACATGATGTGGAAAATCAGTATAAAACCACTTTTATTGCAGAGATTGATCACTTTTTCGTTAAAAATGACTTTAAAAATCGGTGAATTCTCCGTCCGCTCGGAGTACCATTTCGGTAGCGTGACGTCACGATACTGTTGGGACTCGCACCGGCCACATGCATCGTGTGGAAATGACAGTGGATGAAGAAGATGTCATTCCAAACGTTTCCTGTTTGTATTGTACAGCTGCGAAAGGTAGAAATATAATAGTCCAGTCATTATAGTAAGTTCACCTCGGAATTCGAGTTACCCAGCTGTAAGTCTGTAAATACTTGTATATTGACACCCTAAAAGTTGTCTCAAAACCTACATATGGTAGGGTGTAAGCAACTATTAAATTCACAAGGTCACAAAAATCGGTTTTTTGCGCTTTTTTTGGAAATATCTCATTTCCTATGGGTTTTTTGCTATTTGTATTCATTATCAATATTGTAGAATACAAAATTCTCTACAAATTTTGTGAAAAAAATTTTTTTATACGGTGAACCGTTTTCGAGATAGAGGGCGGAGAGCGCGCGGTCACCGCATCACTTCAGGTCAACCGGTGCCTCCGGTTGAAAACGCGCCATATATAGTTGATGAACTATCAATAAATCAATGATTATAAATATTTGTCAATTTTTATTAACTATAATATTATATTTTATCATTTTCTTCATGCATTAAATCTATATCTATTCAATAATACTGATAACCGATAAGCTCTATTTGATAATGATGGCATGAGAAAAACAACAAAATCGTCATTGTATGACAACATGAGCCCAATTGATTTTGTTCTCAATGAAAATAATGTGACGTTCATTATTGATGGCGGATTTCTTCTTCATCATGTTGTATGGAGCAGAGAAGATACTTTTTCTATTATTTTTGATAAATACATGAATTATTTACAAAGGCATTACAGTTCCAAAATAATTGTTGTATTTGACGGATATTCAGACTACAGTAAGAACGTAAAAGCTATGGAGCAGCAGAGAAGAACTGCTGCACTTTCAAAAACGTACGAAGTCTGTTTCGATGAAACAATGGTTGTACCAGTTACTCAAGAAAAATTCTTATCAAATCGAAATAACAAAGATAAGTTCATTAATATGTCAATTGAAAAATTACAAGCTGCAAATATTACTACTAAACAAGCTAGAGATGATGCGGATGTTCTTATTGTTGAAACTGCAATTGAAGAATCAAAGTCTAAAAAAACTGCAGTTATAATAGGACAAGATATTGATTTACTTGTCATTTTAATTGGGCGTACACTGTCTTACGAACAAGAAATTTTCTTCAAAAAAGTTGGGAAAGGAAATGTAAAAACGGAGATATACTCGACTAAAAGTTTTGATAATTATCCTCATTCCAAAAAACATATTTAATTTCTGCACGCATTAAGTGGCTGTGACACAACTTCTGCGCTTTTTAAAAAGGGAAAAAATCATTTTTAAAAGTTTTTGAGAAACTGACAAATTTGGATGAACTAGCTGCAGCATTTGAGGAAGAAAATTGTTCGGCCCAGAGATTATTAGAGGGTGGAACTCAAACCTTATTGGCAGTCTATAATGCTCCGAAATCTGTGAAAAGTCTCGATCATCTTCGTTATACGCATTACGTCAAGTCTACAAAACTTAATAAACCCGTGCAGCTCTCAAATATTCCACCAACAAGTGCAGCTGCTCATCAACATTTCAACCGTGTATATTATCAAGTTCAAACTTGGTTAGGACATGATTTGGAACCCCAGGTATGGGGTTGGGCAATGCGAAATGATTTTCTGGAGCCTATCATGACAATTTTACCACCTGCTCCAGAAGATTTGCTAAATACAATTGCAAAAGTGGTTGTGGTTCGCGATACGGATGCAGGAAAGCGGGCTTGCAATGCTCTTTAGCTTGTGGCCAATGTAATGGGCAAGCTTGTCTCAATGCTCTACCATATCAGAGCGACATTAACGAAGATGGAACCTTTGATCCCGAAATCATGGAAGAACTTGAGACAAATGTCGTTGAAGACGATAATGAAGACCAGTTTGAAATTTACCAGCAGCCAGAAGACGACGATGAAGAGGAAGAAGATGATTAAAATTATAACTTGTAGTTTTTGTACCCTTTATTCCATTTTTTTACTTTCAATAAAAAAAAAATATTCAATGATATTTTTTAATAAAAAGATTAATTCATAATTTATTTGTTTTTTTTTTCATCATGTAAGAAGTTATTAATATTAATTAGGTTAAAATTCAAATGTAATTCTTATATTTTCATTACAAATATAAGACGAATCGATAGTAATAGGAATAATATCATTAAAATCGATGGAATCAGGATATTTATAGATTTTTTCATTAGGAAAATCCCTGTTCATTTGTGACGGAACTATGCAAAAATACATAAAAAATTGAGTTATTTTCAATATTCGTAGAGTGTAAGCACAACATTCATATCAATCAATTCACGTAATTTTGGGAATTCACAACTAGACATTTATTGCACTAGTCTTTTTTCACGCTATCGGAAACCACCTGAAAACTCATGAAACTTGTCAGTAACTTTCGTAACATTTTCCAAGCAGCAGCTCTTTTTTCGTGTTCAGGGGGTTGTAAACATGCGATAGCTTTTTTAATATGGTTTTATCGCCCGAACGAAGAACCTGCTATTACCGAAGTATTGTGCTACTATCTTCATACTAAACTCTTTCAAAGCGATCCCCTCTGAGTACTGCACTTTCAACCACATTTATACTGATGCTTCAAAAACCGAAGAAGGCCTGAGTACAGCTGTAATCAGTGAATACACTTGTGAATGCTATCAACTACCACAAACTTGTAACGTTTACACTGGAGAGGTACATGCGATATCACAAGCAATATTGAAGGCGAGAGAGTTGCCTGGAAATACTGTGCCATTCACAGATTCACTGAGAAGGAATCCGACAACTCTACCCTAGGCATCCTCTACTCTACCCTAGGCATCCTCTCTTGCAACAAATGAAAGTCAACCCAAGTAAATTGTATCAAGAAGGGAAAACGATTGGAATAGTATGGGTCCCATCATACAGGGGCATACCCGGGAACGAAAAGGCGGATAATATGGCTCGTAATACCTTTTCAAATCCAGGAGCAAAAACAGTAAAAAAAACACCATATCGAGACTTATACAGCCAAATACAAATCGATATAAACAATTTATGGAAAGAGAGATGGTAGACAATGACTACAAATAAATCGTACAGAATAAACCCACACATGAAAAATCCAAACTAGTCTGTACTCAGTCGAAAACACCAGACGATCCTAACACGCCTAAGAATTGGACACACCAAACTCACACACCAGCATGTTTTGAAGAGAGAGACACCAAGACACTGTGAACGATGTAACACACCTACAATCTGTTGAGCACCTATTCGTTTGCCCACATTACCACCAGGAAAGGAACAACCTCAAGCTAACCAGTGACATATCAGTGATTTTAAACAGTGACTCGAAAAGTGTTTTCCAGTATATCCAACAGATCAATGTAATGAACCTTATATAATAAAATTGTACCACCGCTAATGACCATGCGAGGTCGATGCGGGTTGAATTTGATAAAAAAAAACAATATTATTGAAATCAAGAGAATAAGGATATTTTATAGATTTCTTCATTTGGAAAATCTCTGTTTGTTATGGAACTATGCAAAAATACATCAATACATCAAATATTCAGTAATTTGCAATATTCGTAGAGTATAGTACATTTATATTCATTTATCCATGTAATTTTGGAAACTTACAACTAGAAATTTGTTGCACTACTCTTTTTTCCCGCTATCGAAAACCACCTGAAAATTCATAGCACCAGCCAGTAATTTTAGTAGCAAAATTTTTTGTTTTCAGGGGGTTGTAAACATCAGATAGATTTCTCAATGTGGTCATATCATCGGAACGAAGAACCTACGGTTACCGAAGTAATATGCTATTGGAGAAAATCCGTTTTAACTACTGTAGGATTAACAAAAAAAGTTCTATTCGAAACCGATAATTCTGCTGTTATTTCTGCGCCATACACAAACGATGTGAAAAAATACTTTTAAAGCGAATTTTTGGTGACAGCTCAGGAAAAACAAATTGACATGCAGGTACTCGATATTATTATAATATTATCATATGTTTGTCTTTTCATCAAATCGTGAATTTACAGAATTTAATCAAACTTACGCTGATGAATTTATTGTTTTCGCGGGCACTGTTTTGACAAAAAAATTGTGTGAATTATCAGAACTCTCTCAAAACGACTCTTCATTGTGGCATGAATTGTGATATGGTCGAGTAACAGCCTAAAATTTGCATCAAGCAGCTCATTGTATAAAAAAAATAAATGCTCATTCAAGATATTTCCAAAGGGTCACAGGCTTGCCTGTCAGACTTATCACTTTCAACAGGTGGGTATTGCGGCTACACTAAAGTGGAGATGGGAGTGTTTCAAACACAAGTAGTTGTTTTAATAAGATATTAAATGGGCGCCAGATAGATTTATGTCCCAATACCCAAAAGGTTCCACACAACAATTCACAATCTAACAGTTATTGTTGAAAAAAAGATCGAATTCCAATGACTAATTTAATGAATCTGAGGATAACATAGGATAACGGACAACAGTTATTCCAAACCAAACGCCAAGATGCTGAAAATAGCAGAAATTAAATGGAATGGGGCGCAAAACCAAATCGTGGAACCCAATCGGCGTCGCGTGAGCTCAGGCGCAAGTGATTGTCAATTATTACGAGCTGCGATGGAGATTTAATTTCCGCTTCACACTCATTGAAAGGCGTTGGTGGGGAGTATCAATACAAGTGAATGATAAAAAAATTTATCAAGAGAACAACTAGTATCGACAATGGGGTCGAATGAATCAATTAACCAAATCCAAGAACGGAAGAAGACCTGGAAAACGCAAGTCAGGTATAATTCCCATACTCCGCCAGAAATCTGACCCAAGAATGAGTAAGGGAAGCAATTCTGGAATGACAAGAGTTTGTTTCAATGAGTCGTACCCCTACCCTATCGATCAACAATGACTTCCGTTCGCGACAGTTCAAGAGGAAGTCCTACTTCGATCGCCAGGAATGCCTAATTCCCCAACAATCATGAGTCTGTTGGCACCAATAACAGAGCACGAAGCACCCGAATCCAATAGACCTGACAAATATTTTCCCAAAACCTCAACAGTAAGGTATGGACGTTCATCCCCACAAGCATGTTCCAAGAAATAATCTGAAATGACACTAAACTTATAGATCGAGTCTTCCTTTCCAGCACACCTATCTCTGGGCAGGTCCGAATCGTAAACTTTTCCTTTCTGCAACGATAGCAGAACTTATTTTTCCTAAAGGTACACCCAATCGCTCGATGTCCTGCTTTGCTGCACCTATAACAGATTATCGCATAACCAGGATCCTTATACGGAACGTTCTGAGATGAAGAAGTCGAAGCTTGACAGCTATCCACCTTTTCTTTCATACTCACGTAGGCTATATCTGGCTCAAGAGCACCCCTTCTCCTAGGAGGAGCAACACAATCTCCCACTGCTCAGTTTCTTGCTTCGAGACGTCTACCTAGGTCACGGAGATGCGAAACTGAAGTGACATCTACCAAAGCCAATTGACTTTGATAAAAAGGAGTAATATTCCGCAATTAAATTTTCAATTTGGTGTCTTCAGACATAGAACAAGTCAGCCTATTAAAATATCCAGCTATAACTGCCAGATAGACTCCAATAGACTCGTCAGGACCCCGAGTTCGTTAATTACGATAGTGCCTTTGCAGCTCTTGATTCGGAAAGCACTACTCGTTGTTTGAAACCAATTTTGTGTTGAATAACTCTTTCTCCACGTTCACCTCTTTGCACAATCGAAGATTTACTTTACTCGATGCTTTTAATGAAAATTGAAAATGCAGGTTACAAGTGACAAAAATGGAATGATCAAAATACATATCTCAGATAATTTATAACATAAATAAATAATAAAGGTATTATAGTTCTTTCGTTGATCTTCGGTTCACAAGATAATTCACGGTGTGAGCTCATTCAGTAAAGATAAATCTCGGTAGGAGCTTGGTCAGCAATTTATCTAGTCGCCATGAAGTCTGGGTGGCAGGGTCGGACTCAGGAACTGAGTGGCAGGGCCGGCCTCGTTTACGAATCTCCTCGAATTTCTTTTCGTTATACGAAGTCGAGAAGTATTCTTTCCGAAGGAGTACAACACATTTATCCCACGTAGTTACCTCATTCCTATAGGCCAAATGAAATTGATATACCCTACCAGTACACAAATCTATCATGGTTTGTGTACGTCCTATCGAAGAGAAAACTGAAGCAATCTGAATTTTTGGTGAGGCCCGTATGAACTACCATGTAGCAGAGATAATTTTCAATGAAAAATTCCCTGATCATCCAATAACTCGAAAGTATCTGAGGGAAATGGTTGAGAAATTCGACAGAACTGGCACTGTTCATAGGGTCAGTGGAGCTGGCCAAAAATCAATTTTGGAGGAGACGGAAGTTTCGGTAATTGCGAAATGCATATTGTGAAAAAACTTATGAACAAAATGAAAAAAAAAATGGTTGGAAAGGAAATTGAATTGTCTTTTCAACGATGAGCCACATAACCCTCCATGCTATTTGAAATTATCAAGTTGATGTTTCCCCACGCCATCTACCAGCACTCACGATGTCTTTTCATTTCAAAAAGTAGCATCGGTGATATCATTCAATACCCAAGTTTTTTCATTGTTCTACGTCGAACCGTTCAAAAGTTAACACTGGGGGGGAAGGGTCTATAAAAAGCCGCACTTATGCTCGAAATTTGAAATGCACATTGTGAAAAAATGAATCAACGGAACGATGAAAACAATTGAATGGTTGGAAAGAGAATTGAACTATCTTTTCAACGATGTGCCACATGACACCCCATGCTATTCAAAAATTTTAAGTTGATGGGCCCCCGCACTATCTATCGAGCAATCACAATGTCACATTTCGAAAACTAGTATCGGAGATATCACACAATACTTTTTTTTCATTGCTCTACGTCGAACCGTTCAAAAGTTATAAGAGGGGGAGGGGCATCATATAAAGCCGCAAAGACACATATTAACGAAATGAAAAAAAAATAGATGTTAGGAAAGAGAATTGAATCATCTTTCCAACGATGTGCCACATGACCCCCATGCTATTTAAAATTTTGAAGTTGATGTGCCCCCCCGCGTTATCTATCGAGCAAACACAATGTCTTTTAATTCAAAAAGAAGTATCGGTAATATCAAACGATACCCTTCTTTTCATTGTTCTACGTCGAACCGCTCAAGAGTAAAGAGGGGTGGGGGTCTGCCGCACTGTATATCTATTGCTGGTATCCGCGGAATGTGGATTAATTGCTTTATCTCCGGTTCCTGTAATTGTAGCAGAATGAAATATATACCAGTTTTTGGGTCTCATCATACGCTTCCAAACACTCAAAATTTATCGTAATCGGTCGAATAGTTTTCGCGTGATGCTCGAACAAACAAACTGACAGTTACAGTTTTGTAATAGTAATGTAATATAAATGGTTATCATTCATGGTTGTGACCAATCTTGATTATGATAACATCGTGAAATCAGAATATTTCTCCAAATACTCTGCAAAAGGAGATATTGCTTTTGTTGAATACAAATTTGATGATCAAATATATTATAGAAAACAGTCAAGTGAATACATAAAAATGTTGTCTCCTGGTGAATACCAAAATTACGTGGTTTAACATAGTCAGAATAAAGTGAAATTTTCCGTGATACATCCTGGTATATCCCAGCTTATAAGGAAGAAATAATATAAGAATAAACCAAACTACATCAGTGAATTTCGTCATAAATATCTGCATATTAATAACACATAAACACCCAACGAAGCAACAACAAGGATTCAGACCCAAAGAACTCGCAAAAAACAAACAATTAAATCAAGATACAGTGTAGTGCCAAGTATTCATTTCACAAAGGGTTTATATCATAATTGCGATAGAAAGGTCACATATATAGTGTATGCAAAAATGGGCATTGCGGAAACAGATGTTCGAAAAATCATTAGGGAAATCCAGACAAATAGAACTGAACTCAGAAATGTCATAGAAGCCAGCGAAGCAAGGTTACAGCTACGAATTGGAGAAACCAATGAAAGAATAGGAAAACTAGAAAAAGAGAACGCATTCTTGAGAATCAAAGTAGAGAAGTTAGAGAGACAACAGAAACAAGACAGTATAGTTATTTATGGTCTGAATAAAAAACAACAAGACGTTAGTATTGATTATAGACATAACAGTCAGAGACATCGAAAATATTTACTGCATGGGAAATCATCTAAACTGTCCTGTAAAAATAGAATTCGTCTCTAACCTTCTGAAAAAACACGTGCTTGAAAATGGTAAAAAACTTAAAGGAACCAACATTTCAATCTCCCATGAACTAACGGAGCAACAACTAGAAGATCTGAAAATCCTCAAAAAACACCTGCACCTGCATAGACAGGATGATACAGAACGATCATACATCAGAGGAAATAAACTCATAGTTGATGGGAATCATTATACAGTAGAACAGCTTGTGGAACTAGACCAGCAGTGTTAAAGCGATAATTTATCACCCCATTGTTTTGATCCATCACATGTTACGCCAATGTGTGGCATTCCGACATTACGTCATTTTTTTATATATTATTATGAACTGACACTGACAATTATGTCTGTAATGATTTGTCGATTTAATAGAAAAATTGTGTCAAGCAATATAGTTTTTCTTACAAACAAATAACAAGATTTGTGATATCAATTCACAAAAAGTTACATGGTCCTTCGAACGCAAATATTGAACTAGTTAACGTATTTTACATGAATACGGAAGGTGTTTGATGAAATTCGAGTGAACAAGTGTGCTTGCTGCCTCCAAGACGTAATCGCCCAGGCCGATAATTTTGTGAAGCCATGGAATTCCAGGAGTATTAGTAACGAGAGGTGTGTTTGTTCCTTTACCTAATCTATCCTTATCCATCCCATCCTCTCAATTAGTATTGTTTATTTCATTAAGAAATAAGTCTTATAACAATTATAATCCCAACAAATCATTTTCAGTGGTATATACGTGGTACTTGAGTATTAACGCTTTGACACTTTGCATAATCTTAGCAAATAGTGTCACACAACTACTGAAAATTATTATATTTACGAAACAGTTGCATAATCTTAGCAAAGTTTCACATTCCAGAATTCATTCTTGATACATTGCATAATAAGCAAAAGCTTTACATCCAAGAGCTACTTCGAAATAATTCTAGTTCTATTCAAGGGAGCATTATAATGGCTGCCGCTTTGAAAAGAAAACGTGGTATGATAAAGGCGCAACTTACACGATTTGAATCGTATTTCAATAAAATAATAGAAAAGGAAAGTACTGATATAGTTCAACTTCAGCAAAGAATTGCCAATGCCGAACTTTTATTAGATCAATTCTATGATTTAAGTTTTCAACTAGAAATAGAGGTTGAGGATGATGATCAAGAAGATTTGCACGAAATTCGACAAGAATTGGTTTTATTCGAAGATAATTACTATAAAATCTTGAGTGACGCGCGAAAATATATTATATCTACAAAATCTACTGAAAAGGCAACCATACCTTGCCCTACGCCCTCATGTTCTACACCATCAACCAATGTCAACATAAAATTACTTGCTCTGAATTTCCCTTCATTTGATGGCTCTTATAATGATTGGCTTTTCTTCAAAGACACGTTTAATTCTGTTATTCATGAAAATAAGTTGTTATCCTCAGTGCAAAAATTTCATTATTTGAGACTATCATTGAAAGGGGATGCAGCTAACATAATAAAATCATTAGAAATTTCCAATGATAATTATCACATCGCTTGGATTTTTTGACAGAAAGATAAGAAAATAAACAGCTCTTGGTGTCGAGTCATCTCAAAGAAATTTTTAATCTACCTATGGTTGCGAAAGAATCTTGCACCATCTTACGGCAAATACTTGATGGCACGACACGAAATTTGCGTGCACTAAAGAATCTTGGGTTACCAACAGAGTATTGGGACACAATTATAATTCATTTGGTAGTCACTAAACTGGATCACAAGAAGAGAGTGGGAATCCAAAAATACAAAATCTGAATTGCCTACTTTAGAATCTTTCACTGATTTTTTAAATAAAAGGTGTTACCTTTTAGAAACACTCAATAATGAAAAACCACACATTTCACATAATGTAAAAACAGTAAAAACACTTGTGGGATCCAAGAATTCAAACTGCGTCATTTGTAACCAGGAATTTCTCAACTTAGATCCTAGTTCTAGATTCAATGAAGCGAAACGACTCAAACTCTGTATTAATTGTCTTAGAAAAAATCACACAACTAAAGAATGTACTGCTTCTAAATGTCACAAATGTGGCAATTTACATAATACTCTGCTGCATTTTACGAACAAACATCAGCCAATTTCAAATTCGAATGAAAATATCACGAATTCCAATTCCAATATTCAAAATACAGAGGATAATCAAGTATCACCATCTACATCGCTATGTTCAACACAGGACAAAAAATACACTCTGCTTTCCACAGCTATAATTGATATAATGGACAATAATGGGCACATACATAGTTGCAGGGCATTACTCGATAGTGGCTCAGAAAGCAATTACAGTACCAAAAGTTTTTGTAAGAAGCTCAACTTGAAAACAAATAAATGCAAAATTATGGTAACCGGTATTAATCAAATTCCATCATCTCTAGACTCCAGAGCATGTGTTAAAATTCAATCTAGAATAAACTCATTCAAAGCCACTCTATCTTGTTTCATAATCGATCAAATTACGGGAAATATTCCTTCAATTTCATTCAACCCCAACATGATCGAAATACCCTCAAATTTAATACTAGCAGACCCAAACTTCAATAAAAGCGATTCCATAGACATACTTCTAGGAAATGATGTATTTTATGACTTATTATGCATTGGACAAATAAAGTTAGGCAAGAGATTACCGACACTACAGAAAACTCATTTTGGATGGATAATCTCTGGTCCTTTATTTTTTGAAAATACATCCGCAATAAAAACTCATTGTTATTCAAGTACTAGTATAACTGATCTCGATAAACTAATCGAGCGTTTCTGGAATATCGAAGAAATCCCCTCAAAAACACATCTTTCTCCCGAAGAGTCTTTTTGTGAACATCATTTTAAAATTAATACATTTCAAGATTCTTCAGGCCGATTTGTAGTTAGTCTTCCTTTCAAGGAACCATCTATCAAACTGGGCGAATCATTAAAAATTGCAACGAAACGGTTCTATGCTGCAGAACAAAAAATGAATGAATCTGAGGATCTTAAAGTTCAATATACTAATTTTATGAGCGAATATATCACATTGGGTCATATGTCAAAATTGAACGTAATTCCTGAAGATGGTTATTACCTACCTCATCATTGTGTTTTTAAAGAGTACAGCACGACAACTAAAATTCGGGTTGTATTCGACGGTTCAGCAAAAACAACTTAAGGTTATTCGCTCAATGACATTTTAGCCGTCGGACCGACCATACAAGACGACTTGATCTCAATCATGTTACGATTTCGTATCCATAATGTTGTTCTTGCTGGAGACATTGAAAAAATGTATAGGCAAGTGCTTGTAAAACCAGAAGAAAGAAAATTTCAGAAAATTTTATGACGCTCATGTCCTCTGAACCTTCATATGCGTATGAGCTCAATACAGCAACATATGGCACAGCGTCTGCGAGTTTTTTATGCATTCGTGCTTTGCGTGAAGTTGCTAATGAGATTAAAAATGATCATCCAGATATAAGTTCCATTATAATTCACGACTTTTACGTGGATGACCTCCTGACAGGTGGCAATACTTCAAATGATGTACTACGCATTAAGAACATGATCACACATTATCTTGCAGAGCATGGCTTTGTACTTAGAAAATGGGTTTCCAACAACTACGAAGTTATTCAACAAACTGAAAATAAAAACTCTGTCGGTTTTGGAAACAACGAGCAAACTTAAATTTTGGGACTCTTTTGGAATTCATATTCGGACACTTTAACATATTCAATCAAAATCGATACTAATTATCAAAAAATTAGTACTGAAAGAAATATACTCAGTTATACTACTCAAATATTCGATCCATTAGGATTATTATCCCCTATCACAATAATTGCAAAAATTTTGATACAAAAATTGTGGAGTTTACAAATTTCTTGGGATGAATCTCTTCCGTTTCACATCAGTAGTATGTGGGACTCATTCAGGCGTGACTTAGAAATACTAAATGATCTACAGATACCTAGACACGTTATTTATACGCACCCTAAACATATTGAACTCCATGGTTTTTCGGATGCCTCTGAAGCTGCTTACGGAGCGTGTATTTATATGAGGTCATCTGATGAATTCGATAACTTTTGTTGTCACTTATTATGTGCGAAAACTCGAGTGGCACCGTTAAAATCGCTCACCATTCGCGACTTGAGTTATGCGCAGCTCTTCTTCTAGCGGAATTAATGGACAAAGTTAAATCAGCTTTCAGTTCCCTGCCCATTGAGATACAAAAAATAGTTTATTGGAGTAATTCGAAAATAACATTATCATGGCTGAATGGTTCCCCGCATCTATGGAAGGTATTTATTTCCAATCGAGTAGCTCAAATCCAAGAATTAACAAACACATCTCAATGGAATTATGTGAATACTCGTGACAACCCTGCTGATCTTTTGTCGCGAGGTATTTCCACAAATATTCTTATGAATTCTAAACTTTGGTGGTCCGGTCCTGACTGGATGCTGCAATCATCAGATCAGTGGC
>JAFIRS010006299.1:0-39878 GCA_018342105.1 Gonioctena quinquepunctata
GAGCCAGAGACAGGGTTGGCACTTAGCTTCCCTTGACACTGCGACCAGCTGGGGTCTATTGTATCACTCTGTCGTCAGTGGTTCCTCATTCAAACAGGTTTGTGCCTTTAATTAGGTTTAGAAGCCTGTTGATAAGGTTATTCGGATTCATGCCTGTTTCCGGGCTGATCTCTCCGAAGGTTCTGTGTCGCCTACTGCTTAGGGCGTCACAGTAGCAGCTCCTGAGAGCTTTTTACGCGCCAGATGTAAACGATTTACATCTGACGCGACGTGCCTTAGGGCAGGTGTTTCTGGAGGTTAAGCAGAACTGCCACTGCCTCCAGAGAATTTCCTGTTCTCTGTTTCCGGGAGTTTTTCAGTAGGTGTTCGACCATCTGCTGATCCCTCCTCGGTTGGGTTTGCGGTTTCTGGTGCCGAGTGCGATTCAACTGGAATCTCCTCGACTTCCATACCCGTTGTCGGTGTTGGGTCTTCTTCAACTGGAAGTTCCCCAGGGTTGTTTTCCTTGTTGGTTTCCATATTGTTCCCACAAGTGTAGGGGAAAGGGTCGTCCACACCTGCGGTGCCCCTGCGCAGGTGTAAGGCAGATTACTCTGGGAGGTCGCCATGTATCCCAGAGGCTCCGTTCGTGATACCTGACTGGCTCAGGTATCATCCATCCCTCGGCACGGGTCGCTTGACGCCTTGAATTAAGCCATGTTGTGGTGGCATTTGGTTTGAGATTGACTTAGAGATCCGCGGGCTTTGACCATTTCTGGTCATTCCCACTGGATCTTCCTTGTCAACCCCGTTATCCAGCGATACCACTTGGAGGTAGCCACCTAAGTTTCCGCAACCCATCTTCATCTCTCGTAGGAGGTGAACATGTGTTGACGCAAACTACTCGCCTATCTATGATATACTTTTAACAATTATTTTTCCTGGCTACAGATAATTCCATTAAAAATATGAGCGTGAAAGTTGAAACCAACCATTTGCATGGAAAAAAATACTTCCACGCTACTCTAACTCTTATTATTAACAATGTTTTCTGATCTTATTATTTTCCCAGGAAAACCATCGTATGCATTTATGAAATGTCATTTCTTGACGATATTTGAACTTTTTCTCAAATCTGCCGCTGAACAAAAATAACTTTTTGTGAAATACTTTCGATCCTATTTCAACCGAACAATCTATAGCACTTGTAAGCTATTACGTTAGACCGTATATATGGTGGAGTAATAATGTTAGTCCGGAATGATATACAATTTAATAAAATTAGTTATACTGACAAATTTTCAATAGAAATGCAATCAGAAAACTGTGTTGTACAAATTTGTGGAAATATGTGAAATATTGTATCATTGTAGTCTATAGACCGTCAGGTGCTGACATAGAATTTTTTTCAAACAAAGCTTTGAAATGCTTGATTACTGTATAAAAAATTTGATAATGTTATATTCTGTGGTGATCTAAACATTGACTACTTGACGGAATCTATCAACAAAAATGATCTCTTAATAAACATTATGCAGTGCTACCAATTAAATACACAAAACATTGAACCGACTAGGGTATTTAAAAATATAAACGGTCATCTATCAATATCCAAACTTGATTATATATTCACAAATATTGATAACGAAGGTTAATATGAAAGTATACATAACTTAAGTGTGGGAGACCATTTTGGCCTGATGATGGATATTAAGTCAAGTAGTACTATTAAGCCTGTTAAGAAACAAATTCTGGCTAGACTGTTGAATGAATATAGCATTGCTGGCCTAAATCACTTCTTGCAACACGAATATTTCTCTGATATGTTTAACTGTAATAACATTAATGGAGTGTTCAAACTCTTTTATGGAACTATTAATTTTGCTATTGATACATTTTGTAAAAAAACAATTGGTAAACAAAGAATATGAACTTAAAAATAAGTGGTTTACCAGAGAATCATTCGAGTTACGTAAATCGCTAAACAATCTATATTGGCTGAAGCAGAACTTTCATGATGAAAAATTAGGAATTGAATATAAACTTCTGCATAAAACTTATGAAAACAAACTAAAAACAGATAAAAAGTCATATTATAAAAAAATCATTGAAAATAAAATAGATCCTAAGGAAAAACAAATATATGTTTGAAAATTAGTAACAGAAAAAACCAAAAATAATAATAATAATATAAAAGAAATAACATTGAATATCAATGGGTCAATAGTTGATAGGGACCTTGATGTTGCGAATAGTTTTGCTAATCATTTCAGCACCTCAATAAGATTATTAAAAGAAAAAAAATCTGTATCGTCTTGTACAAAATGTGATCTAAACAATAGTAACTTATTCTTTTTTACCACTGTTACACCTCTGGAGATCTTTGAGATAATATGTAGCCTAAAAAATACCCACTCGAGTGGTATTGACTGGATATCAACAAAAATAATTAAATATATAGCTCAACACATTGCACTGCCTCTGTCTGAACTAATAAATATCTCAATTGAAACGGGTCAGTTTCCGGAAGAACTGAAAACTGGATTGGTTACTCCTATCTACGAAAAAGATGACCCCCTGAGTATGGACAACTACAGACAGATAACTGTTTCAAATGTGATTAGTAAAATTGTCGAAAATCTACTTATAATAGAATGATTAATTACCTGGATAAACACAATATTGTAACAGAAGGTCAAAACGGTTTCTACCCTGGGAGATCAACAGAAGGGGCAGTTTATGAATTTGTCGAATTTATATATGAACAACTTGATGATAAGAAAATTGTTGGGGCACTTTTCTTTGATCTCACTAAGGCTTTTGATAGAATTAATTTAGATTTTGTGGAAAAAATACTATATGCCTTGCGATTTCGTGGGAACGTGAGGACTTGGCTGATGTCATACTTAAGATTTAGGAAAATAGCAGTCAAAATAAATCAAACTCAGTCTAATGAGGCAATTGTTAACCTGGGTGTTCCACAGGGTTCTGTACTGGGTCCACTTATATTTATAATGTTTATTAATGACCTTCCAGAATTTATGAAAACGAAGTGTAAGGTTATATATGCGGACGATGTTTCCTTCGCAACTTGTGGCAATTCTCCTGAAGAACTGGCACAAACTTAAGTGTACTATATAATAAATCCACCGAATGATGTTTGAACAATCATCTAATTCTAAATCATGGGAAAACGGTTCTAATGAAATTTAACATAACAAATGATCCCAACACTTCTTTTGATATATATACTGAACATATTAATTTGACGTCCTCTGAGACAACAAAATTCCTTGGAACCTTTCTTGACTCATACTCTCTTTTCAGGCATGTGCTGATCATATATCAAAGAAGATATGTAGCAGCTACTATGCAATCTTACAACTTAAAAATATACTCTCCCAACAACAACTAATACATATCTACTATGCGATGACATACTCTCAATTATCCAATTATGTTATAATATGGGGAAACTCTAGATTTTCAACAAAATTGTTTATTTCACAAAAAAAATTAAATATGTCTTATTTTTGGGATACATAAGAGAACTTCCTGTAGAGGCCTCTTTCAATCAAACAAAATTCTAACTCTCCCCTGTATCTATATTTAGAAAAATATTCTATAAGTTAAAAATAATCTGAAAGGCTTCATAAAAAGTGCTGACAATCATAACTATAAGACAAGGCATGGTAATCTTCTTCGCAAACCGCCTCATCGGACAACTTTTTTTTGAAAAGAGTCCATCTTATACTGGCATACAGTTGTATAATAAACTACCAAGCTCTATAAGAGAAATCCAAAATTTTAATGTATTCAAAAAATATCTCAAAGATCTCCTGTGGCAATACTCATTCTATAATCTGAATGAATTTATGGAATGTAGCTTTTAACACAATTGTATTTCTTCATATATTTATCTATGATATAACATAACAGGCAACCTTGGGAAAATCCAGAGGCTTGCCTGTCTCTGCATCACGGGTGCAATGAATAGCACTCCAACAGCTGCAATGGAAATCATCCTAAACCTCGAATCCCTTGACCTTCATGTCATTGGAGAGGCCAGGATGAGTGCATACAGACTGAAACAAACAAATAACTGGAGAATCCGAACAACTGGACATACCAGAATCACTCATCTAATCAACATCGAAGAACTCGAAATGATTTCAGACTACATGCAACCCCTATACTCATTCGAAAAACCATTCGAAACACGAATTGATGGATCTGGATGGGCCCCAAGTATAGAATCACAATCAACTGCGGACATAGACTGGTATACAGACATTTCAAATACAGTTGAAGGAACGGGAGCAGGAATACATGGGGTAAGGCCAAGAAGGGATTACATAATACCACTTGGCAAATGCTCCACGATATTGTCGGGACTTTTTCCAAGCCCACAACACATTTTCTAATATCGAGAATAGCCATGATCATTATCGGCTACTCGAACCCCATTTAACTTTAACAACCCTGAATTGTTCCCCTTGCAGTGCGGCTGCAAGAATAGAGGTGAAGTCAATTAGGTAAAAGACACATTTATAAAAATATAGATTTATTAAAATGAATGAGCAATAGTGAAAACAAAGTACTTACATTATAATATCCCTTTTGGGTGCCATTGGGAGAAGTGTCATCTGCCGATTATTTTCGTTGTTTACTCGATTAAAACTCGCGATCAACTGCCTGTTCTATTCTCCTCAATTATTAGCCAAACTCGACAATCAATGCCCCTCTCCACAGGTCATCCCTTCCGAAAATCTTTGATCAGCATTATTTGCTGATCGAGTTCAATTAATGTAATTCAACACCTCAGTTCCTGCTATTTCTCTCTGCAATGTTCTATACAGGGTATTGATTTAATTATGAGATACCAACGAGTGCAGAACAGGAACTGAAATGCCCTTGTGGCCTTTAGGAGAGGAAACATTTAAATTTTGGATTTATTAAACTTATGCTTCATGACACTATTCCAAGCTGAAACACATGCTATTATGGTATGCATTCAGAAGAATCTAGAAAGTGGTTATAGGAAAAAACGCATCTACATTCTATCTGACTGTCAGAGTGCTATCAAAGCACTCAACTCTATACAGATAAAGTCCAAACTAGTCTGGGACAAGGTCACCTTGATGTGGGTGCCAGGTCATAGAGGCATTGAAGGCAACGTCAAAGCGGACCAGCTAGCTAGACAAGCATCTGAAACGCTATTCACAGGGCCAGAACCTGTACATGGGATTAGCAAAAACCGATGCAGGACCCTGATCGACGAGTGGATAAAAAGAAGACACCAACAATATTGGGATCAAACTGTCGGGCAAATACACAGCAAAGTCATGGTGGGGCATCCAAACCGGACCTTGACGGCTGACCTTCTGAACCTGAACAGAACGAAGGCTCGTATAATAATAGGTCTGTTGACTGGACACTATGACCTAAGAAAACCCCTAAACACCATGGGAGTACGCAGGGGAACCGTGAAGTGTAGGTCATGTGATGAAGAGGAGGAAACAGCCTCTCATATTATCTTCGACTGTGACGCCCTAAGTAGTAGGCGACACAGAACCTTTGGAGAGATCAGCCCGGAAACAGGCATGAATCCGAAGAACCTTATCAACAGGCTTCTTAACCTAATTGAAGGCACAAACCTGTTTGAATGAGGAACCACTGACGACAGAGTGATACAATAGACCCCAGCTGGTCGCAGTGTCAAGGGAAGCTGAGTGCCAACCCTGTCTCTGGCTCGTCAGCTTTCAACCAACCAACCACCCAACCAACCAACCAACCAACCAACCAACCAACCAACCAACCAACCAACCAACCAACCATGATATAACATATTTTATGTATTCTCTTTTCTCTACTGACTTCTCCTAATGTAAATGGTCTCAATGGAATAAAATATTATTTATCTATATCTGGTTTGTTTGAACCTTTGCCGCTAATCCTATTTTCCACTAAGGGTATTTAGAATAACATTTTTCGGACCGTCGCGTCGTCCCATTTGGCGACCACCTCTTTGGTTATATATGAACTGTGAATCCCAACGAATCTTAGAAAAGTTAATATTTCATCCAAAATAGATATTGCATTTTGTTACAGTATTATTGCAACTATAGTAAGAAGCTCATCGATGTTCTGAAATAATTCTAGTATTTAGAAATTCATTTATTTGTCTTTTCCGCAGAAAATATTCAACACGTACTTGTTCAGTATTAATAAAGTCACCATGTTCAAGAAGATCATCGTCATATAATTGGACCAATGTATCGGAATATTTGATGTTAATGTTTCCTGACGTAGATACAGATTCCAAACAGGAAAAGGAAGCTAGAGTATCTTTATGAATCAAAAATATATTCTTAATTTCCGCAATGATGGTATTTTAAAATGGTAGAAAGATATAAAAACGATAATACGATTCGGGATCTGTAATATTTACGTTGGAACGAGTTACTTGCCGTGTATTTCTCCTTGGAATATTGATTGGCATTTCATGTTTCTCACACATCGCTTTTGCTTCAGAATCTGTACTTTTGCTGATGTCGACCAATTGATATTGAAGCAACTCCGCATGTTTCTTTCCACTGTAAAAATAACATTTTGTGACTCAAGCGGATCAATCGAAATGATAATTGAAAATGAAATGACCGTTTGTGATTTAAGTGTGTTATTTTCTATTTCCAAATATATTTTTCATGAGAAATAGAGAAGTTTTAAAAGTCAAGGTGCTTCTTCAAATTCCTCTCCAAATTAAACTCTCCATAAAAAGCAATTCCACTACATCTAAACAGGCATCAATCAATCTCTCAATAAAAAACATCAATAAAACGTCAGGCAGTGATTAATGATTATGGCCAATTTGAAATGCATAAACGAAAGCATAAGTGTGCAACAATTTCATGTTAATGACCTTTTCACTATACCTGATGTTAGATGTTTATTACGTTCGATTAGAAAATAAGCGAGCAATAACTGAATAATGGTCGTATTTCTCACGATTTGACATAAAGGATTTACTTTCTTCAAAGGAATGTTTTCAACTCCAGCTGATGCGTGTCTACTTCTTGTATACACACACACGTGAAATGGTTCAATTTTTTTGGCTGGTTCCGCGAGCGATCTGCGTGAACATTGACCTAGATTTTGATAGGATTATTTATTATTTAACAGCTTTTTTCATGATGAGATTGAAATCATAGCTAGAATAATTATTATATGAACACCTTCATATATTTGTGAGTTTGGATGATGTTTTTTATAACTTGCTTCGATTCTATATTATTATTTTTTATTTTAAGCTATATAAAATTGTAGTTCTTTCTCCATTGGAACTGAAAACATAACTTTCATGGTGGATTATATAGTTCTAGTAAAGGAAGATTTATGCAACGTTACCTTATAACTAAGCCCAATAACTAATAACTAGGACTATACCTAATAATTTTATGCAATTTATGTACTTTCCAATTAGTTCTTAGTGTATAAATTGGCGCATGCGCAAATAAAAACAACCACAATATTTTCATTGTCCAAATTCCAAAAATGGTATTAAATAAAGGAAAAAAATGTTTGGCACTTTTTTATTGCTCATTATTTCTACTGAAAAACTCATGTAGAAACCAGCAGATAACGTTGGTCCAGCGAGCACAAAAACATCTCAGAGATGTTGAATGTACGAGATTTTGAGACATTGAATATCCACTGCTATGTTCTGTTTATACATGAATATAACTTTTATAGAACGTCCAATGTCCGCCGCAGGTGGTGATTTTCAGGATGTCCCTGGGAAGTTACAAAAGGAACTTGTCCTGAGTTTTTTTTATAGCCTTTTCAGAGACACAACAAAACATTCCGGAAACGTTATGCGCAAATAAAATCGCTGTAAATAAAACATTTTTAGAGATCACTTCCTTTTATTTGGACATTTGAAGGTGCCACATTCTATTTGAAATGGAGTATTTTTTCGAGTTTTTTTTTATAACTTCCAAGGCTTTAATATTTCTTAGGGTACTGAAATTAAGATTTCATCTCATGAAACAGATTCGATGTGACATATACTGATCACCAATTTTGAAGATAATTGCAATATGATTAGATATTTTCTTATATACCGGGTGATTCTCCAAGGTGCCTCACCCCTATAACTTTTTTATTATTGAAGATAGAAAAACGAAATTTGGGGGTTGTGTATTATAGTTCAATTTACATTTTTTTACATATTTACTTCCTTTGCCGTACTTCCGGTTTGACCGGAAATGACCCCAACTCTCGTTTTTAAATGGGTCATCCTATACAGGGTGTAACTTAAATGATGTCATTAATTTCAGGGGGTGATTCCTTGTCATATTTCATGAAGAAAAGTTCATATGAACGTGTGTCCTAACTTGCTCCGTTTCCGAGTGATGGGGTGTCCAAAGTTTAATGAAAAATCGGTTTTTCATGAATTACTCAAAATTATTTTCGCCGATTTTGATTAAACTTCGTTATTTGTAATATGATGCTTCTTGTCATGAAATTAGATTTTGAATTTTGTTTCCAGTGGTGTCGCAGAGGGTAACCAGATTGATATTTACGATAATAAATATTGTACGCTAATGTTTTCGCTGAGTTGGATATTATTTGAAATTAATAGCTAAACAGTGGCGTAGAAATGGGGGGTTACGATCATTTGGGTGTAAAAATGTGTTTTGCTATTCGTCGCCATTTGAACATACTGTGAAATTAAAATCTGTTTGGTTTGGCAAGTAGCTGGAAGAAGTATTCAAACTGCTAGTTTATGTCTAATTTATTCGGAAAACAGCATAGGTAATAATGAAAAATAATTAAAGCAGATGCTCAAAATGGAAACCTCCACTTGAACTACAAGCATCTAGTCTCCTTCTCATTGACTGCCGCACATGTTCAAAAAGTCCTGGGGTGTTGCGTATGACATTAGAATTATGCATAATTCTATTCCTCAAGTCATTGTCATCGACAACTGGTGTCGCATAAACAAGCGATTTTGGATATCCCCAAAAGAAATAATCCAGAGGGTTCAAGTCTGGAGATCGTGGTGGCCACGGTTGAGGTCCCCCACGACCTATCCACTGGTGAGCAAAAGTATCATTGAGATATTCACGAGCGGTTATACTGAAATGAGCAGGTGCCCCGTCGTGCATAAACCACATATTTCGCCCTACTAGCAAAGGTACATCCTGTAACAATTCTGGCAATGTTCCTTCTAGAAATTGTCTGTACGTCACACCATTGAGTCGAGGAGGAAGAAAATGCGGCCCTATTAGATGATCGCCACAAATTCCCGCCCAGACGTTGACTGAAAACTCCTGCTGAAATCCACTTTCTACAATGGCATGAGGATTCTCGTAGTCCCAAGAATGATTGTTGTGAAAATTTATGATGGCATCCTATGAAAAACTTGCCTCAGCTGTGAATAAAATTTCAGACGTAAAATTGCGATTGTTTAAAATTTGTTGACGAAACCACTGACAAAACTCCAATCGTCTGGGAAAATCTCTTGGTAACAGTGCCTGCACCCGTTGTTTGTGGTATGGATATAATAAATTCGTATGCAGAACCTTCCAAACACTTTGATGACTGACATGGAACTGTAACGCTAATTTTCGGGTACTTAATGATGAATTGTTCGTTATTGTTGTCAACTTGGAGAATTGCTTCCTCTAACTGTGGTGACATTATTGTCCTCGGTCTGCCAGGATGCTCAGCCTGTTTAGTTACAGATCCAGTTTCACACAGTCTAGCATGTTACCTGGTGAAAGTTCTTTCTGCTGGAATATCTCTGTTCGGATATCGCTCTCGATAGAGTCGACGGGCTTCTGCAGCATTTCCATCTGCAAGTCCATACACAAAATGCATCTGCGCTAATTCGCGAGTGTTCATATTTACTTGATAGTATGTGGACAATCGTGTTTGCATGCACGCTCAAACAATTTCACGATACTTGTGACTTGTACCTACTGTGTAAAACAATCAGAATTTTCTTATCGCTGGTATTAGTTTTGAATTCTACGAAAAAACTAAAAAAGAAACTATAAATATCATGTCAAACAATCAAAAATTTCGTACAACCAGTGTCGTGGGTAAATAATTTTTCACTTTAAAAATTAATGTCATTCCAGTAGAAATGTCACAAGTTATTTCAACCTTGTCGGGTTTGAGATGTATTTAATTTAAAATTAAATAATTTGTATCCCTTATTTTACTACATAATCAATTTCTACTTTGATTCGGTAATGTTTAAAAATTAAAAAAATTAAAAAACTTAAAGAGAAACTTTTATACAAATGCACTAAGAAGAACAAAAGGATTTCTTTCATTTTTTGGTCTAGGTTATTCTGTAACAGGCTTACCGGGTATACACAATTGGTAATCTTGCACAGCACGATTTTGAATCGGTTACAGAATGTCCTAGATCAAACAATGAAATAATTTTTTTCCATTTTAGTGCATTTCCATGAAAGAATGTATTTAGAGATGTTTTTTTTAATAATTTTTCTTAATTGTTCAATTTAATAAAAATATCAAAGTTATAGAAAAACAGTGGCTGACATGATTTTTACCATAAATATCATTGAGGTAACCCTCTGTGACGACACTGGAATTTTAATCCGTAAACTAATTTCATGAAAAACAGCCCCTTGTTACTGCTAATATACATACCTAGTGTCATCAAAATCGGCGTAAAGACTTTTGAGTTATTAATAAAAAACCTATTTTATAGTAACACTTTGACACCTCGTTACTCGGAAACGAAGCAAGTTAGGACACACGTTTATATCAACTTTTTTTCATGAAATATGACAAGGAATCACCCCCTGAAATAAATGACATCATTTAAGTTACACCCTGTATATTTTTACTTATTTCGATCGAGAATGACATTCTGAATCCAACAACTCCTCACTTGTCGATATTTGACAAATAAAGTATTTTTATTCCAATTTTTATTTTTAGATCTTGAATGCCGTGAATCGTGTGAATCGCTTCATTCTTGATCAAGTAACATGGGAAAAATACGACTTTGAGGCTTATGACTTCACATTCGTTTTAAGAATGATTCAAAAGTCGCTAATTAGTCCATTAAGGTTCTAAATTTTCAAAATGACCTCCTCCTATATCACGGCAAAGTTCAACTCTTTCAATTGTTGCGCGCACCCCATTGATTAGGTGTCCCGCAGTGATGTTCTGGAATGCCACCCTTACTTTATACTCCAGTTTTTCACGAGTAGCTGATGCTGTGTCATACACCTGATTTTTAATTGTTCCCCAGAGAAAAAATCTAGCTGAATAAGATCTGGTGATCTAGAATATGAAAAAGAAATAATACATTATGAAAACATATGACAAGTTAAGAATATACCTCGCAGGCCACTGAATAGGTCCATAAGTGCCAATCCACTTTTCTGGGAAGGTCTCATTCTGATGTTCTCTTACGAGTTGAGAATTGTGAGGTGACGCTCCATCTTGTTGAAAATAGATATCAACTTGGCTAACCAGTGGAAAATCTTCAATGAAATCATTAATTTGATTTCTAAGGAACTGTAGATATCTTTCCGTAGTAAGTTGTCCGTCGAAAATTATTGGCCCCAAAAGTTTTCCTCGGATAATATCCATCCAGCAATTGAAACCAAATCGCTCTTGAAAATTTCCTTCTTGCATCAGATGGAGATTTGTTTGAGACCAGTACCTTTTATTATTCAGATTGAATAGACCCAAGTTGGTGAATCGAGTTTCATCTGAATCATGCAAGACCGCTTTTAAAGATCTGGCTATTTTAACACTACCGTCTTTATATATTTTACTTATAACTCTGAATATTAAAAGAAACGAATCACACCTGACAAAAAACAGTATGATACATGAACACAATACTCGCAGAGGAAATGAACTGAGACTACCTTATTCACGATTAGCCCTTGGGCAAGACTCAGCAAGCTATCAAGGAGTCATATGTTATAACAAAGCAATTAGATTACTAGGAAATATTGAAAACTACAATAAATTCAAGAAATCCTTGATGGACCTTCTCTTGGAAAATGCCTTTTACACTGTCAAATAATTTTTAGAGATTTGAATGTATATACGTTACCTTCTTTTTCTTCTGTTTGTGGACTAGTCTGATAAATGTTGTACCATTAATGTATATGTTATATGTGTATGATATTTTAATGATGGATAAATTCTATTCTATTCTGAATAATTTTTAATGGAAAACGTACATCTTCTCTGTATTTAGTCAAAAACCAGTTGCAATAAGTTAATTTTCGGTTGTGGTCGTTATCGTAAAGATGTTGGTGTAGTTGGTATAGTTATTCTAATCCCAATTGGAACGGCAATAAAAATAAGAGCACTACGAGGAGTGTTCATATGCACTGCCCGGCAAATGGGAAATTTATATACTACCAGTGTTTTTACTCTCAAAGCGTTCCTGGTACAATCATAAAAAAGTTCAGTCGTTTGGAAGATAATTCATTCTCGAAACTTTTTATGTCGGTCCAATTGGGATTAGAAATACTATACTTGAATGATCGATAATTATATTTGTTAAGAATTCTCCAAACGGACGAATAACTTATATCACACTCAGAAACAATTTGGCGAATTGACGCCGTACAATTCACTTCAACATAGGCCAACACGTCTACTTCTTTTTCTTCACTGACGATGAAATTATTGGCATTTTCTTCTGGTTCATTTCGCATTTTCCTTTCCAGTTTTGGAAAATAATGCCGAGTGGGATGGCGCCGATTAGGGAATCTCTGAGTATAAATTCGAGCTGCATCAGTTGCATTCTTTTTTGCTTCTTCTTCTTTTTGCATATTCATTAGTCTATTTGTTCAGGTAGTCCTAGCAACAACTTCAATTGTCACGGATAACTAGAATAACAGGACTTAGTGCATAAGTATACCGAATACGTATTATTTGTTATGAGGTATGATGGCTTCTTGCAATTATTCAGAAAAATAGTGAAAATAAAGTGAAAGTGTGTGGTATAAAATTATTTGTAAGAAAATGATCTTTCACAAAAAGCCGACGAGCCACCCCCTTTCCATTCGAAAAAATCAAGCTAACTGGAAAAATTCATATTTGCGACTTTTAAATAATTCTTAAAACGACTGTGAAGTCATAAGCCTCAAAGTCGTATTTTTCCCATGTTACTTGATCAAGAATGAAGCGATTTACACGATCCATGGCATTCTAGATCGAAAAATAGAAGTTGGTATAGTTTTTCCAATATCAATTGCAGAAGCATAAAAAAGTCTTGCGGCGAAATCCTGAGAGCAGCAGTGGCGGAGATAACTAATTTTATTAAGATATTTTAAGATTTAAAAAATACTTCATAAATAATGAAAAATGAAAAAAAATTAAAGACAAGCTTTTATTTATACAAATACATTAAGAAATGAAAATAATTTCATTCATTGTTTGATGTAGGTTATTATTATATCCTAAAACGTATTTCGATCGGCACACACCAAGACCACAGACGCTACTGGTTTTTAATCTTTCAGAGCTATTAAAACAGAAATATAACGCGTGATTTATGACCTCCCATCGTATAGACACACCCCCAAGCATTCGATTCGTTTGGCCCAGATGAATCGGTGACAGCAGTCACTCAGGTCCACGTTAACTATCGGCTCTTATGATCTTCCCTTCGCCGGCGGCGAATGTTTACGAGTAGTACACATTATTTTTCGTTCCGTTTCTTCGCATATACGCTCGTGTTAGCAAAGTGAGTTTTTATTTGCTTCCTATAGAAACAGCTTCTGCAATTGATATTGGATGGACTATATAAAAATGACTTTATTTGTCAAATATTGACAAGTGAGGTGTTGTTGGATTCAGAATGTCATTCTCGATCGAAATAAGTGAAAAATAAAACTTGAGAGGTGTCAAGGGACACCCGGATGGAACGACGTTCCTTTCGATTAATTAGTGAAGGAATTGTAATAAATTTTTTTTAAGTTATAATCAAAAGCGTTCAGAGAAATTTGAACTCTTCTCCAATTTTTGATTGAGAGTTTGAGGTTTACAGAAAAATAAAAAACTGTTTTGTGTTTTCCAGTGAATAAATGTATTTGTAATTTCTTTCTCTCACGATATTCTCTACATCTTTGTGCATGTGTCTTTTTCCTTGATGTTATAGTTTGTACCTCAGTAGTCGATGCTTTAGTTGATTCGCTATTGAAATAAAAAGCAAAAAAATTGTACATATACATACACACACACACACACACAATATATATATATATATATATATATATATATATGCACTCTGTCTGTCTATTCTTTCGTACACGTCATAGATGCGCGGGACTTTGTAAACACAAAGAGTGTGTGTGTATATATATATATATATATATATATATATATATATATATACTCTCTCGACTTCGTAAACACAACAGCGTATAGGTTAGAACACGCACGGCTTGCTAAATACATACGCATTGATATTGTAATATTAAAATATAATTTGCTTTTAAATTTATTAAAGTTATGACGCGTACACTTGCTAAACACACAATAATGGAGAGATTATAACGCGTATGACTTGGTTAGCACAATAGTAAAGAGAGGTTTTAATGCGTACTTGCTAAAAATACATAAGCATTTATTATTGTCTGTATAAAATCTCTACTTACCTAACTCCATCAGCAATATCCGGAACTTGTGCAGAAACACTGTCAGGATTCATTATTGTTATTATTTTTTATTATTTATTATGTACAAAAAACCTGTATACACTCAACAAAAATAATTGTCGCGACACCACACTGTTCAATAGAAAGACGAAATGAAAATAACTGGCTTGCTTTCTATGAGAGAGAGAGAGAGAGATAGACAGAGAAACACGCGCACGCCGCACGGCTTAAAACCATAGCGAAAGTCTCGTTACACTTTTTGGTCTTAATTCATTCCGTCTAGCCCTCTTTCGCAACGCGCGATAAGGAACTACGTTCCAATATACCTATAGGATGTCCCATTTAAAAATCGAAAGTTGGGGTCATTTGCGGTCAAACCGAAAGTACGGCGAAGCAAGTAAATATGTCAAAAAATGTGAATTGAACTATAATATACAACCCCCAAATTTCGTTTTTCTATCTAAAATAATAAAAAAGTTATAGGGGTGAGCCACCTTAGAGAATCACCAGGTATAATTCCAATTGTATCTCTAGGAAGGAAGATTTAGTTGAAATTATATTGAGAAAAATATTCATTTTCACAGTGATTCTTCAGTTTTATCGCAAACCGAATTCATATATTTGGAGAGTCAATATATTTCAGGGCATAAGTCTGTTGGAAAACAAGTTGTTTCTTATTTTTCAACTCCCCAT
The DNA here is from genome assembly GCA_018342105.1 of Gonioctena quinquepunctata. Classification (NCBI taxonomy): domain Eukaryota; kingdom Metazoa; phylum Arthropoda; class Insecta; order Coleoptera; family Chrysomelidae; genus Gonioctena; species Gonioctena quinquepunctata. The sequence continues at coordinate 15,351 of JAFIRS010006299.1, forward strand.
AATCTGAAAACTAACAAAGTTCTAAATGGAAAAATGATAAAGAAAACAGGTCGTTTTTTTCAAGAATCTTCAATGATACAGTTTGACCATGTCATTACAGAATTGAAATCCCTATAAAAAATACACATTCTATGCTTTTGAGGTTATATTATGTTTCTGGACTATGCTAATACATTTAATTCATGTGATACTTACTCTATTTACTCATTCTTCAGTGATATAAAAAATGTACATTATATAATTGGTAATGTTCACTACACTTCAAACACTCATCACTTTCCACGTTATTCTCAGTTAAAAATTAAAAAAAAATCAACCAACGCCGTCAACTCCAAAACAATGCAGAAAGGTAGAATCAGAATGCACTGAATACCGAATCCAGTGTTCCATGAGCCATACAGCCCACTTGTTCTGTGAGGTTTAGCAGTTGTACCACACTGAATGGCCAAATTGTATGCGAATGACAAGTTTGATGGGGGAATCTTTCTTATATGTTTTCTACGTAGTAATAGTATCGATATTGACTGTACTCATTTATTATGATATTGGAATATTTTCAAAATATATAGTCGCCATCAGTAGCCTCATACAAATCACGAGCGGCATTACATTTTTCCAGGAAATCACACTACATGACATCTCACTGAAATTAACCTACCAGAATTTATAACACCATATGAATGAACATTTGCCATCAAACTGCTCCACCAGCACGATGGAGATGAAACATAGGAAGTTTGTTCGCTCTATTAACGAAATGAATATTTCACATCAATATCATAACGAATTTTTTCTACACCCGTACTATAATAATACACTTATATGCCCATAATCCGTTTCATAATGAGATCCATTATGATACAGATTCTTCATAACGATAGAGATTTTTAATCAATAGAAACCCATAATTTTTCAATCAAGCATGCTGTGCATTTGACGTTTGTCCTAGATTTCCATCTAATTGTTTTATTTGTCAAAATCAGTAGGTATTAAATTTTCGTAGAATATATCTGAACTTCGATAATTATATTATCAAAATGTCTGATATCAGAGATATAGAAGAATTACCATCGACTCCTGCACACATATCGGAGAAAGCAGAAAATGCAGTACAAAATATTTTACCCCAAAAATCTAAGAAAGTGTACGACTATATCAACGGTTTATGGACTGGAGAAATACAAATAATATTTCGACATTCTCCGAAAATGTTTTGATTGCTTATTTTCAAAAATTGATGGAAACTATGAAATCATCCAGTACAAGGATACATTATTCAATAATAAAATCGTTGGTAAATATCAACCATAACATAGACATTTCTAAATATAAGAAGCTACAAGCTTTATTAAAGCGAAAGTCCGAAGGATATGTTGGAAAAAAATCAAAAATATTTTCACCTGAACAAATAAAAACGTTTATCGATGAAGCAGCCGATGAAAAGTTTTTTTTATAAAAGTATCTACCTAACATTGCATTTTAAAATTTGTCCCACCCCTTCTTTTTTCAATAATTATTTTAATGGAAAATGCACAATTCAAAACGTATTCATAGATTTGGTAATTTAGGGAAGCAAATAGTAACATATTTGAATCTGCCTGATCCGAATTTATATACAGGGCATTGTTTTCGAAGGACATCTGCAAACGTATTAGTTGATGCCGGTGGTGATATTACTGCATTAAAACGTCATGTTGGCTTTAAATCCAATTCAGTGGCGGAAGGCTACATTGAAAATTCGGTTCAGAATAAAATCAGCATTTCCAATACAATATTGAACTCTATTGAGACTAGCAATAATGAAATAAATGTAAATATTCCTTCCACTTCCAGATCAGTGGGACCTGGAATAAACTTTTCAAACTGCAAAATAAATAATCTTAATATTTTTAAGAAATCAGATTAATTACAATTATTATGTTCAATATAAATATAAATAGAATGTTTATAGTTTTCCTATATCCATGGTAATACTCGAGGTAATACCATTAATTACAATTTTGTAGATTTTTTTTTTTTTTAATGTTCTGGTTCCCACGAAAAGGGATATCCTGTAATGTTCAGAGAACATCGTGGGAACCTAGGGAAAGAAGGTAGGAGTTGGTTGATTTGTTGAAATTATAAACAGGATGTTCATAAAATCAGATGTGGAATCATCTGCGACTGAAAGATAAACTTAAGTCACTATCTTCCATCGTCAAGATAACCTCTTGTGGGGTATTCATGTTGAAAAGGGAAACATTCTCAATTAAATATTGATAGAAAGATTTTTCTGTGAATTGAAAAACCCACGATTAAAATGAAGTTATTTTTTGTGAATGTCTAACAGAAAACAACTACTTCCCCGGCTAAAGCCACGCTGGACATTGAACTACATCTGATAGATATTCTGAAAAGGCCCTAACTCAAAAGAAAAAATCTGAAATTGAAAATTTGCATTTTCATTCAGATAGTTATTTGATTTTCTATTCCAGTCTTGATTAGGAACTCATAAAGATGAATGAGGCAAAGAAGAATGTTTTCCAAAAGAGAGTACTCACCAGAAATCATTCGTAACATTGACGCAGGAGGGACATCGCATTCACTAGGTCTTCAATACATTTTTGTCGACGAAAATCTATTTCACGCTTCCACGATCATCAGGAAGACCGGAAGAAATAGGAAACACATTTTTGAGAAGCAATCTCACTTTGCAAAGATGGAAAAAGTTAGAATCATTTCTTTTGGAGAGACACTTTGAAATTAGTATTTTCTGACATTAAAACCTGTCATGGGGTTTGATAGATTGATTTGTTGAAATTATAAACAGGATGTTCATAAAATCAGATGTGGAATCATCTGCGACTGAAAGATAAACTTAAGTCACTATCTTCCATCGTCAAGATAACCTCTTGTGGGGTATTCATGTTGAAAAGGGAAACATTCTCAATTAAATATTGATAGAAAGATTTTTCTGTGAATTGAAAACCCACGATTAAAATGAAGTTATTTTTGTGAATGTCTAACAGAAAACAACTACTTCCCGGCTAAAGCCACGCTGGACATTGAACTACATCTGATAGATATTCTGAAAGGCCTAACTCAAAGAAAAATCTGAAATTGAAAATTTGCATTTTCATTCAGATAGTTATTTGATTTTCTATTCCAGTCTTGATTAGGAACTCATAAAGATGAATGAGGCAAAGAAGAATGTTTTCCAAAAGAGAGTACTCACCAGAAATCATTCGTAACATTGACGCAGGAGGGACATCGCATTCACTAGGTCTTCAATACATTTTTGTCGACGAAAATCTATTTCACGCTTCCACGATCATCAGGAAGACCGGAAGAAATAGGAAACACATTTTTGAGAAGCAATCTCACTTTGCAAAGATGGAAAAAGTTAGAATCATTTCTTTTGGAGACACTTTGAAATTAGTATTTTCTGACATTAAAACCTGTCATGGGGTTTGATAGATTGATTTGTTGAAATTATAAACAGGATGTTCATAAAATCAGATGTGGAATCATCTGCGACTGAAAGATAAACTTAAGTCACTATCTTCCATCGTCAAGATAACCTCTTGTGGGGTATTCATGTTGAAAAGGGAAACATTCTCAATTAAATATTGATAGAAAGATTTTTCTGTGAATTGAAAAACCCACGATTAAAATGAAGTTATTTTTTGTGAATGTCTAACAGAAAACAACTACTTCCCGGCTAAAGCCACGCTGGACATTGAACTACATCTGATAGATATTCTGAAAGGCCTAACTCAAAGAAAAATCTGAAATTGAAAATTTGCATTTTCATTCAGATAGTTATTTGATTTTCTATTCCAGTCTTGATTAGGAACTCATAAAGATGAATGAGGCAAAGAAGAATGTTTTCCAAAAGAGTACTCACCAGAAATCATTCGTAACATTGACGCAGGAGGGACATCGCATTCACTAGGTCTTCAATACATTTTGTCGACGAAAATCTATTTCACGCTTCCACGATCATCAGGAAGACTGGAAGAAATAGGAAACACATTTTGGAAGCAATCTCACTTTGCAAAGATGGAAAAGTTAGAATCATTTCTTTGAGAGACACTTTGAAATTAGTATTTTCTGACATTAAAACCTGTCATGGGGTTTGATAGATTGATTTGTTGAAATTATAAACAGGATGTTCATAAAATCAGATGTGGAATCATCTGCGACTGAAAGATAAACTTAAGTCACTATCTTCCATCGTCAAGATAACCTCTTGTGGGTATTCATGTTGAAAAGGAAACATTCTCAATTAAATATTGATAGAAAGATTTTTCTGTGAATTGAAAACCCACGATTAAAATGAAGTTATTTTTGTGAATGTCTAACAGAAAACAACTACTTCCCGGCTAAAGCCACGCTGGACATTGAACTACATCTGATAGATATTCTGAAAGGCCCTAACTCAAAGAAAAAATCTGAAATTGAAAATTTGCATTTTCATTCAGATAGTTATTTGATTTTCTATTCCAGTCTTGATTAGAACTCATAAAGATGAATGAGGCAAGAAGAATGTTTTCCAAAGAGAGTACTCACCAGAAATCATTCGTAACATTGACGCAGGAGGGACATCGCATTCACTAGGTCTTCAATACATTTTGTCGACGAAATCTATTTCGCTTCCACGATCATCAGGAAGACCGGAAGAAATAGGAAACACATTTTTGAGAAGCAATCTCACTTTGCAAAGATGGAAAAAGTTAGAATCATTTCTTTTGAAGAGACACTTTGAAATTAGTATTTTCTGACATTAAAACCTGTCATGGGGTTTGATAGATTGATTTGTTGAAATTATAAACAGGATGTTCATAAAATCAGATGTGGAATCATCTGCGACTGAAAGATAAACTTTTTCCATCTTTGCAAAGTGAGATTGCTTCTCAAAAATGTGTTTCCTATTTCTTCCGGTCTTCCTGATGATCGTGGAAGCGTGAAATAGATTTTCGTCGACAAAAATGTATTGAAGACCTAGTGAATGCGATGTCCCTCCTGCGTCAATGTTACGAATGATTTCTGGTGAGTACTCTCTTTTGGAAAACATTCTTCTTTGCCTCATTAATCTTTATGAGTTCCTAAACAAGACTGGAATAGAAAATCAAATAACTATCTGAATGAAAATGCAAATTTTCAATTTCAGATTTTCTTTGAGTTAGGCCTTTTCAGAATATCTATCAGATGTAGTTCAATGTCCAGCTGGCTTTAGCCGGGAAGTAGTTGTTTTCTGTTAGACATTCACAAAAAATAACTTCATTTTAATCGTGGTTTTCAATTCACAGAAAATCTTTCTATCAATATTTAATGAGAATGTTTCCTTTCAACATGAATACCCACAAGAGGTTATCTTGACGATGGAAGATAGTGACTTAAGTTTATCTTTCAGTCGCAGATGATTCCACATCTGATTTTATGAACATCCTGTTATAATTTCAACAAATCAATCTATCAAACCCCATGACAGGTTTTAATGTCAGAAAATACTAATTTCAAAGTGTCTCTCCAAAAGAAATGATTCTAACTTTTTCCATCTTTGCAAAGTGAGATTGCTTCTCAAAAATGTGTTTCCTATTTCTTCCGGTCTTCCTGATGATCGTGGAAGCGTGAAATAGATTTTCGTCAAAAAATGTATTGAAGACCTAGTGAATGCGATGTCCTCCTGCGTCAATGTTACGAATGATTTCTGGTAGTACTCTTTGGAAAACATTCTTCTTTGCCTCATTCATCTTTATGAGTTCCTAATCAAGACTGGAATAGAAAATCAAATAACTATCTGAATGAAAATGCAAATTTTCAATTTCAGATTTTTTCTTTGAGTTAGGGCCTTTCAGAATATCTATCAGATGTAGTTCAATGTCCAGCGTGGCTTTAGCCGGAAGTAGTTGTTTTCTGTTAGACATTCACAAAAAATAACTTCATTTTAATCGTGGGTTTTCAATTCACAGAAAAATCTTTCTATCAATATTTAATTGAGAATGTTTCCTTTTCAACATGAATACCCACAAGAGGTTATCTTGACGATGGAAGATAGTGACTAAAGTTTATCTTTCAGTCGCAGATGATTCCACATCTGATTTTATGAACATCCTGTTTATAATTTCAACAAATCAATCTATCAAACCCCATGACAGGTTTTAATGTCAGAAAATACTAATTTCAAAGTGTCTCTCCAAAAGAAATGATTCTAACTTTTTCCATCTTTGCAAAGTGAGATTGCTTCTCAAAAATGTGTTTCCTATTTCTTCCGGTCTTCCTGATGATCGTGGAAGCGTGAAATAGATTTTCGTCGACAAAAATGTATTGAAGACCTAGTGAATGCGATGTCCCTCCTGCGTCAATGTTACGAATGATTTCTGGTGAGTACTCTCTTTTGGAAAACATTCTTCTTTGCCTCATTCATCTTTATGAGTTCCTAATCAAGACTGGAATAGAAAATCAAATAACTATCTGAATGAAAATGCAAATTTTCAATTTCAGATTTTTTCTTTTGAGTTAGGGCCTTTTCAGAATATCTATCAGATGTAGTTCAATGTCCAGCGTGGCTTTAGCCGGGGAAGTAGTTGTTTTCTGTTAGACATTCACAAAAAATAACTTCATTTTAATCGTGGGTTTTTCAATTCACAGAAAAATCTTTCTATCAATATTTAATTGAGAATGTTTCCCTTTTCAACATGAATACCCCACAAGAGGTTATCTTGACGATGGAAGATAGTGACTTAAGTTTATCTTTCAGTCGCAGATGATTCCACATCTGATTTTATGAACATCCTGTTTATAATTTCAACAAATCAATCTATCAAACCCCATGACAGGTTTTAATGTCAGAAAATACTAATTTCAAAGTGTCTCTCCAAAAGAAATGATTCTAACTTTTTCCATCTTTGCAAAGTGAGATTGCTTCTCAAAAATGTGTTTCCTATTTCTTCCGGTCTTCCTGATGATCGTGGAAGCGTGAAATAGATTTTCGTCGACAAAAATGTATTGAAGACCTAGTGAATGCGATGTCCCTCCTGCGTCAATGTTACGAATGATTTCTGGTGAGTACTCTCTTTTGGAAAACATTCTTCTTTGCCTCATTCATCTTTATGAGTTCCTAATCAAGACTGGAATAGAAAATCAAATAACTATCTGAATGAAAATGCAAATTTTCAATTTCAGATTTTTCTTTGAGTTAGGGCCTTTCAGAATATCTATCAGATGTAGTTCAATGTCCAGCGTGGCTTTAGCCGGGGAAGTAGTTGTTTTCTGTTAGACATTCACAAAAAAATAACTTCATTTTAATCGTGGGTTTTTCAATTCACAGAAAAATCTTTCTATCAATATTTAATTGAGAATGTTTCCCTTTTCAACATGAATACCCCACAAGAGGTTATCTTGACGATGGAAGATAGTGACTTAAGTTTATCTTTCAGTCGCAGATGATTCCACATCTGATTTTATGAACATCCTGTTTATAATTTCAACAAATCAATCTATCAAACCCCATGACAGGTTTTAATGTCAGAAAATACTAATTTCAAAGTGTCTCTCCAAAAGAAATGATTCTAACTTTTTCCATCTTTGCAAAGTGAGATTGCTTCTCAAAAATGTGTTTCCTATTTCTTCCGGTCTTCCTGATGATCGTGGAAGCGTGAAATAGATTTTCGTCGACAAAAATGTATTGAAGACCTAGTGAATGCGATGTCCCTCCTGCGTCAATGTTACGAATGATTTCTGGTGAGTACTCTCTTTTGGAAAACATTCTTCTTTGCCTCATTCATCTTTATGAGTTCCTAATCAAGACTGGAATAGAAAATCAAATAACTATCTGAATGAAAATGCAAATTTTCAATTTCAGATTTTTTCTTTTGAGTTAGGGCCTTTTCAGAATATCTATCAGATGTAGTTCAATGTCCAGCGTGGCTTTAGCCGGGGAAGTAGTTGTTTTCTGTTAGACATTCACAAAAAATAACTTCATTTTAATCGTGGGTTTTTCAATTCACAGAAAAATCTTTCTATCAATATTTAATTGAGAATGTTTCCCTTTTCAGTAGGAGTTGGTGTTCTTCTTAAATTTCTGAAGGTTGTATGCCTCGGGGAACACCTCCCTAGGCAATGAGTTCCAAAGCCTCGCTGTTCGTTGGATGAACGAGTCTTTGGAAAGTGATGTTCTGCAGGTCTCCAAAGTGACCACGAAGGGGTGTGATGACTGAACTTGACAAGTTAATCTCGAAGAGACTGCCAAAGCAGGAACGATTGTTGATATTTCAGAAGAGCATCGCCCATGAAAATATCTATAAAAAAGAGACAAATCGCCAACTTTTCTACGGTGTTCCAGACTAGTGAGCGAGTTTGTAAGCGAGGCATCACCGACGAGACGAATTGCCCTTTTTTGGACAGAATCCAATAGCCTCAGGATATGTTTAGGTGCCGCACTCCAAATATGGGAACAGTATTCCAGGACAGGTCGGATCTGTGCCTTATAGATCATAAGCAGCTGACTGGGGGTGAAATAGCTCTTGGCACGAAACAAAACCAAGTTTTGGGATGCACTTTTTGGGAATGGACCTCACGTGATTTTCCCAGGAAAGGTTATTGCTGATAGTAATACCAAGCATCGATATGGATGGCTTCAGTGGTATGGTTACTCCTGACAAAGTTATGTTAGGCACAGTGAGATCGGCTTTTCTAGAGAAAAGACATGCTTGTGTTTTGTTTGCATTGAATTCTACCAAGTTATTAGATCCCCATTCGAGAATTGTTGCTAAGTCCATATTTATATTATTAACATTTCTTCCTCGTTCATTTCTGGTTTCACGGGCTGATATAGGTGCCCTGGAAGAGAAAGCGGTATGGAGGGTACTATCATCGGCAAAGCTGTGTACTGGACATGAAGTTGCTTTCAACAGGTCGTTGATGTGAAGTAGAAATAGTGTTGGTGCGAGAATAGATCCTTGCGGAACACCAGCATTTATGAGTAGAGTGTCAGATGAAACTCCATCGACCACTACATGGAAGACCTGTTTGAGAGAAAACTAGCAAGCAGAGAACACAGCTGAGGGGGCAAGCCATAAGACGGAAGCTTGGCGAGGAGTCCCTGGTGCCAAACTCGATCGAACGCCTTGGAGATATCTAATGCCACAGCTAAAGTTTCTCCATACTTTTCAATAGATAGCTGCCATATATGTGAGACGTAAGCGAGCAGGTCACCAGTTGATCTCTGATGGCGGAAGCCATATTGCCTATCGTTGACAATTCCTGAGTCTTCCAGATATTTCATGAGCTCGATGTTGATGGCTTTTTCCATGACCTTTGAAATAATAGATAGCAGTGCGATAGGTCTGTAGTTTCTAGGTAGGGCCTTTTTGCCTTTTTTAGGGACTGGCTGTACTCTTGCAATTTTCCAATTGAACGGAAATACCCCAAATTGTAAGAGTGGTTGAACAACTTGCAAAGAACAGGTGTTAGTTCGGGGCACATTTCTTGAGAACAATCGGCGGGATTCCGTCAGATCCACAGGCTTTGTTGGTGTTGAGACCCAGCAAAATCTTTCTGATAGTACGTTGGCGAAAGGTGATCTCGGGCATGTGACTGTCAATAGGTGTAATGTTCGGGGTTGTTTTCCCGATGAATCCAGAGTGGAATTTCCAGCAAATAGGTGCGCAAAGATATTGGCTTTTCCTGGGCAGTCGTTGCTAGTGTTCCATCTTCTTTGGTTAGAGGAGGAAATGAGCTGGAAGTGAAGTTTCTTCCCACAGCTTTGGCGAAAGACCAAAATGAACGGGATCCGTTAGGACATTCAGCAAGTTTTGATCTTATTTTGGCATTGTGGGCATCTTTTGAGCATTCTATTGTCTCTTTGCATATGCCTCTAGCCTCGACATATGCTGCTCTGGTCTCAGGGCCCGGATTTTTTAGCCATCGATGGTATGCTGCCTGTTTGGAAGCCACAGCTCTAGAGCAGTTTCTGTTAAACCAGGTCTTATCGGATGATGTTCTTCTTTCGGTATTCGGTATGTAAGTTTGCATCCCCAACATGATGATTTCAGAAATTGTCTCAGCACATCGTGTTGGATCTACTGAAGAGAAACAAACTCTCTTCCATGGAAACGCTGAGAAAAACATACGAAGACCTTCCCAGTCGGCCGAATTGTAATGCCACATGAGACGGGGTGGTATTGTGCAGCTCGATGGTGTATGGAAAGAGCATGTTGTGGAGATGAGGGTGTGATCAGAGTTTCCAAGTGGGGCACAAACTTCTATTCTATACGGGTCAGGATTGGTGGTGAGGAAAAGATCTAGTGTATTGGCAGACTGGTTGTTGACATCAGGGATGCGGGTTGGTAGCTCGACCAGTTGTTCTAGACCATGAGTGATGGCGAAGGCCTCGGCTTGACGACCTGCATCATCTGTTTTGTTAGAGAATTTGAGCCAGGCAGCGTTATGTACATTAAAGTCTCCCATGATTATGGTTTCAGCTGTTGGATGGTTCTCCTGAATGTAGTCCAGTTTGAGTGATAAAAACTCAAAGAGGTCGTTATATGAAGGTTCATTAGGTGATAGGTAAAGGCAGCAGAGGAACTTAGTCAATTTGGTATCAGATAGCTTGAACCACATCACATCAAAGTCTTTCGGTTCCAAACTCTCTTCACGCTGGCATGAAAGGTTATCCTTAGCGTAAAGGCAGACTCCACCTTTGAACCTGAATCGAAAATGGAGTTCGTAACCAGGACAACGCATATGGACCTTGTTGTTGTTGTTGTTATAGAAATATGTTGTTGTTGCTGTTATAGAAATATGTTGTTGTTGTTGTTATAGAAATATGAGTAATTACTGTTATTGTGTTCAATACAAATGTAAATATAATATTTATAGTTCTTCATTATTTATCGGGTGTGGAAAAATTAGCGTATGCAACTCTCATGTAATGGTTATTAATACACTCACATAAACCATACGAAACTCGCCTTCGGCTCGTTTCGTATGCCGGTTAATGCTCGTGTAATAAGAACCATCATTACATGATCGTTGCATAATATACTATTACAATCCTGGTTTGCTGGTGTTCGTAATTACTATGTCGTGCATACAGTGCGCGGCTAAATTATGGAACAAATTCGATATTTCGCAAGCCATGACTTTTGACAAAAATCCTGGAAGAGGTCGATTTTTGTTTTTAAATCCCATTTTTGAATGTATATTTAAAGAGGTTATGTCACTGGTTTTGACGTGGTGACGTAATCGGTAATTTTTTTAAATTGAAATAGATGTCTTGTGATACTTCATCTGAAAGGTCTTTCAATACTGCATTCAATGATAATAAATTATTTGATTTGTTTATACAGGGTGAACAAAAATTTATATTTTATTTAAATATTGTATTTTATTGGATATAAAGTTATTCTCTTACTGAAATAAAATATTGATTTTTGTTCACCCTGTACAAACAAATCAAATTATTTATTATCATTGAATGCGGTATTGAAATACGTTTCAGATGAAGTATCACAAGACATGTCATCACGTCAAAACCAGTGACATAACCTCTTTAGAATATACATTCAAAAATCGGCATTTAAAAACAAAAATCGACCTCTTTCAGGATTTTTGTCAAAAGTCGTGGCTTGCGAAATATCGCATTTGTTCCATAATTTAGCCGCGCACTGTATACATAATCAACACATATGCTACTATCTCATTTTGGAAAGAATACAGTATACTAGAAAGCAGAGTTATGCTCCTCAATCTATTGTTTATCATGCTTTTTGGGGCGGTGCTGTACATCGCACTGGATAATGAAAATGTGGTAAGTCCGAAATTAGTATATTATGCAACGATCATGTAATGATAGCTATTAATACATGAGCACGAGGTAAGTTACGTAAACCGCGTGTGAGTGTATTAATAGCCATTACATGATAGTTGCATACACTATTTTTTCTACGACCAATAAATAATAAAATAAAAACAAGAATTTCTGGTGGTGCACAAGATAATTCTTCATTGCTCGACATACTTATAGGTACTCTTGACGCGTTGTTTATCGTACGTGTTTCCGAAAAATTCGTTTCATAATGAAAAGTACGTGATTTTAATGGCCAAAATCTGTTTCGACATGAAAATCCGTGTTAAAATGGACAATATTCATAAATTAGTAGATGATATTTAAGCCGCGTATTATAATACGGGAATAAAATAGTATATTATGCAATGAGCACAAAATGATGCCCATTTTGCACGAGTATGAAATTTGCAGAACGAGCCGAAGGCAAGTGCTGCAATTCATACGAGTGCAAAATGGCCATTTTGTTGCGAGTTGCATACTATACTTTTTCTATGACAACATATCGTTCACGTTTAATACATGCATACATTGCAAAAACTTTGAAAGAAATAAACTGATGATGATTTCATTACTCCGAATTCGCCGCTAATTGGCTTTCTATCAGAATTAAAATATAAATTGAAGAAATATGTAAATATTTTCTTTATTGCTATTTCTAATAGGTACACAGAAATAGAAGTCTATGAATGTATGTATGTATCTAATTGAAGTTGAATGTGCAATTATTGAATATCATATTTGGAGAACTTGATTGCTGAATACTTAATTTTTTTTGGAAATTGATAATTTGTCGACGTTGAATTAGACGGCTTCTCGCGATTTTCCATTTCTAAATTCGTTGGTACGCCTGATGGTATGTTCTGTATTTCAATTGCAATTTTATTTGCTATGTCAAGCTTACTTTTCTTCGATTCATCAATATATTCCTCAGCGACTGTAGTAGGTTTCCAGCCACCGTGGCGTTTTAACGTGGTTATGTCACCTCCAGCATCAACAAGAATTGTTGCGGAGGATCGGCGAAAGCAGTGCCCAGTATATAATTCGTAATTTGGCAATTTTAAATACTTGGCAATGTCTTTTCCCATAGCTCCAAACTTATTCAGACCTATTCTCTGAATGGTACACTTTCCTTTTTGATAATTAATGAAAAACCATAGACCATTAGCATTTTGAGGGCGAAGATTTGCGTATTTTTTATAAATTTCGTAGAATTTGTCAGTTACAGCAAAATTTCGTACTATTTTGGTTTTACTGTCTGGTATTGTTACTTAAACAGCTGAACCAAGATCATTGAAATGAGTAATTTTCATTTGATGTAATTCATGTCTTCTACATGCACCCATTACTCCCATAACTAATGCAACCTACAATGTAAATTAGTTTACTTAAACAAATTTTTCATCAAATGGAAATATAAAACTTACTTTTGTTGCCAAATATATTTCATCTGGAGCCTGTTCAATGAAATTATCGATGTCATTTGCTGTAAAGATCTTTGCCTTTTTGGGTTTGTAGCCGTTAGTCTGCCGCTTGAGGAATGCTTTCAGTTTCAAATATTTGGCAATATCTATATCATTATAGATACTAAGAGTCGTTCTCAGCATTGAGAAGTGTGACCACAAAGTGGAATTTTTAAATTTTACTTCTATAAAACAGTTTCCATTTTAATTAATAGTTTTTATAGAAAACAACTATGAAATTACTCGTTACCTACTAAAACTTTGACAGAAACGATCTGCTGACATTTCATCAATTTGTCGCTGGACGTCATAATTTGACGAACCGTAGTCGTCGTGATTTTAGAGTGAACCTAGACCTAACACAAAATATTCCTGAGGCTATTGGATTCTGTCCAAAAAAGGGCAATTCGTCTCGTCGGTGATGCCTCGCTTACAAACTCGCTCACTTGTCTGGAACACCGTAGAGAAGTTGGCGATTTGTCTCTATTTTATAGATATTTTCATGGGCGATGCTCTTTTGAAATATCAACAATCGTTCCTGCTTTGGCAGTCTCTTCGAGATTAACCCGTCAAGTTCAGTCATCACACCCTTTCGTGGTCACTTTGGAGACCTGCAGAACATCACTTTCCAAAGACTCGTTCATCCAACGAACAGCGAGGCTTTGGAACTCATTGCCTAGGGAGGTGTTCCCCGAGGCATACAACCTTCAGAAATTTAAGAGGAACACCAACTCCTACCTTCTTTCCCTAGGTTCCCACGATGTTCTCTGAACATTACAGGATATCCCTTTTCGTGGGAACCAGAACATAAAAAAAAAAAAAAAATTCACATTTGTTGCTTAGCAACTTGCCTAGCAACCGATGCAATAATGAAATTCTGTACAAAATGTGCTTGTTTATGATTGAAGTTACGGTTATAAAATGAACATTTATCGAGGTTGTCGTAGAAAAAATAGTTATTTGTACAACCAGTTGGATAAAGCACTATTTTTCGTAATGAGCGAATTTCTGCGGAACAAGTGAAGCGAGTTCCGCAAAAGAAAGCGAGTTACGAAAAATAAGGTTTCCCAACGTGTTTCACGCAATATTTTTTCTCATTTTAAAATGTGATCCTTTTCAATTCGAATTGGAAATATAAAAAATATATATTTGAAAAAACTGAAGAACACACTTTTAATGCACTAAAAATTAAAAAATAATTTTAATATTCATCGACTATGCCGAAAAGCATGGGGTGCTTCTTGGTTACGTATCTTCGAGAAACATAATACTTTCAGAGTGAGATCCCAGAGCCGAAAAACCACCTCATTTTAGCAAAGCTAAAATTTTAAGTATGAATAGTGTGATATGTAGTTGAGAACGTATGCGTACTTACTAGCTTGAAAGCGGGGCCCTTCTACAGGTATCAGGTACAAAAGAAGATAATAAAAAACTTTCTTACTTACGTTAAAGTTCGGTAATGCGTTTGGCAATTAATATCGTCCAGTTAGCCGAGCGGTCTAAGGCGCGAGATCTAAGCTCTGGATCTCAAAAGTTTGGGAGGGTATGAATCCTCACGCCAATATCAGAGAGAGCTTAGATCTTGTGCCTTAGACCGCTTGGCCAACTGGACGATATTAATTGTCAAACGCATTACCACACTTCAACGTAAGTGAAAACGTTTTTTATGCTGGGGTCGATATCACCAATTGTTCAAATTATGCTATTAATATTTATAATTAGTTTTTAACACACATATTATGTTATGAATTCGAATAAAATTTAATCTTCATAATATGTACAGAGAATATAATACCAATGAATAAGTACTTCGAGTAGTTTAGCCTCAAAATTATAACAAATTTTATTCCTGTATTTTTTGCAACTGGTGGTGAAATTTACTTTTTATCACCAGTTGCGAAATTTTTTACTGGTGATGAACAGTAAAACATTTGAGAACGTCAACGAGTTTTGAAAAGTGTCACTTTAAATGTCAAAATTGGAGAAATATATTCATTAGTGTTCGTATGACATTATTCATATCAAAGAATTATTCAACTACTCATTATTTCATTCATGGAAAAATTTAAAGTGTTTTTTTAAGTTATGCTTTTTTTTGCGTAACTTAGCTCCCAAACGGATGAATCGATTTTGATTTAGTTTTTTTTGTTTGAAAGGTGACTTGATTGAGAGTGTTCTTAGATATGATTCAGAAAAATATGTTTAGCCATTTGGAGATCATCAGCTCTCTTCTAGTTGATGGAGGGATGTGAGCAACTTCCACAGGTCTGATCGATTCGAAATTTAGTATCCTGTTACTTCATTGATATTGCAAAAACATGGCCCAGCGAGAACAAAAACATCACAGAGATGTTGAAAGTTTGAGAATTTGAGACATTGAACATCCACTGCGATGTTCTGTTTATACATGAATACAGTATAGGAAAGTATTTATCTTGGGTACGGTGGTTTCATGAGAGCGTAAAGAATAGCTTGCTTTATGTTGAGAGAGCATTACAATTTCTCCTCGACTCGCTCGAGGAAGGGATATTCACGTCACGACACAGAGATAGGAGAATCAGGGCGGTCCCGGCGGTCAGCTCAGGACGTCAGTATCATACCAGCAGCAGTCGGGAGAATGTGCAATGAAGAAGAATTATTGACGATAATTTTACTTCAGGTAATTTGAACAAATTAAACTGAATCATTGATTCAATTTAATCTGTCGGACGACAGGTAGATCAAAATATCTTTGGTGACGTGGTGGCCGCGAAAACAAAAGAAAATTCTCAAACATAAACAAAAGCAAACGATATTTCTGTAAGACAATAGAAACATAGAAACAAAAAACTTATTTCTAACAGAAAAACAATTATTTCTTGAATGGAGAGAAAAAAAATATTTACAAGAAAAGATAAACCAAATTAAATATGTTGTGTACGGAATTATTTTATTAAATGTTCGAACAAACCACCATTTTGTACATTCTTTGCGGTTGTGTAAATAGGCGGCATGTTTCAAAAGGTAATAATTGTCACGATCTTGTGTTTTCGCAACCACGGCTCGGCAAGCTGTGCGCTGTGTCGCATTGCCACATGGTCAGTTAATGCGTCGGGTGGGGTAACAGGAGGGGCGCACAGCAGTGCGTCTCCCTTGTTTATGTGGTATTATCATATCATTGCGTTCCTTGTTGCTCGTGTAGATTTCTGTCTATACCCCAGATAAAATGTTTCCGAAACTGTTTAACTTTTATAGAACAGCCAATGTCCGCCGCAGATGGCGATTTTCAGGATGTCCCTGGGATGTCACAAAAAAAACTTGTCCTAAGTTTTTTGGATAGCCTTTTCATAGACATAACAGAACATTCCCAAGGTGTCACATTCTATTTGAAATGAAGTTGTTTTAATTTTTATACCACCAGGAATTCATCCCTTTTTAGGATGTCTATCATGCAATCTAAATGGAGATTTTTCTTGAAAAAACGAACTTGACACATTCTGAGTGAAACTTTTCCATTAATTTATTCTGTTAGGATGATAGTGTTGATGTTGAAAATTGAAAATAATTTTTTTTATTACTTCCAAGGCTTTTAAATTTTTTAGGGTACTGAAATTAGGATTTCATCTCGTGAAACAGATTCGATGTGAAATTTACCAAGCACCAATTTTGAAGATGATTGAAATATGATTAGATACATTATAGGAAGGAAGATTTAGTTGAAATCATAATTAGAAAAATATTCATTTTCACAGTGATTCTTCAGTTTTATCACAAACCGAATTCTTCTATTTGAAGAGTCAATATATTTCAGGTCGCATAAGTCTGTTGGAAAACAAGTTGTTTTTAATTTTCCAACTCTCTATAATCTGAAAACTAACAAAGTTCCTAATGGAAAAATGACTGGATCAAGAATCTTCAATAGTACAGTTTGACCACGTCATTACAGACTCAAATACTATATCAAAAAATACACATTGTATGCTTTTGAGGTTATATTATGTTTCTGGACTATGCTAATACATCATGTTATACTTACTTTATTTACTTATTCAGTGATATCAAAAATGTCTAGTATATAATTGGTAATGTTCACTTCACTTCAAACACTCATCACATTCCACGTTTTTCTCGGTAAAAAATTTAAAAAAATACATCAACCAACGCCGTCAACTCCAAAACAACACACAAAGATGAAGGTAGAATTAGAATGCTCTGAATACCATAGAGAAACTAAATTTTGTATTCGTCTATTCTGAAAACTGATTGCAGTGTTGCATGTGCCATACATGTGCAAGGTTTTTCAGGTGTACCACACTGAATGGCCAAATTGTAACAATGTTACATGGCTGGTATTGAATTGAAAGCAAGACATTGATGGATAGAGGTCATTTGGACATTGGTTTTTATTATAATGAATAATATTGGTTTCATTTGTTTATCAAAATTTAAAAACGTTGTTTCTGTCCTGTGTGAAATTGTCGAGAACCATTATGAAACTACAAATGTGTATTCAATATCTGGGATGAACCTCTCAAGGCGAACTATGTTTTGTCTAGAATGAACATCCACACGTTAAGATTTTTTTGACTTCGCCAATACCTCCCAGTAGGCATACAAAGAAAGGCCACATAAGAACAAATACAATATTTCCAACATCCTTAAAAGTCCTCTTTGGAAAGTGCATATGACGTCTCAAAAAACACTCGCTTTGTTTTTTTGTACTCGCAGGGTTGTTGCCAGGCAATAGACACGAGAGCCGGATGGGCTCGAGTGGCTATTGTCAAATGGCAACAAGTTTGAGAAAAAATCGGGGGAATTATTTTCTAGTTTAACGAACTCTCGTGTGGTATACTATAGATTATTTTTTTATGTTACAATCTTAAACACATTTCCTTGCAGAATGATGTATGTACTATACCGTTTTTGATTCATTTTCCACTTTTCATGCGAATTGATGACAGACGTCAAATTAAAAATATACGTTGTCAGACAATAAAAACAAAATCCCCAAAGAATTCTGGCGAAAATTTTATACCAGTCATTTTCAACCAATCAGATGCTTTATTTCGACATTGTTACTATTGTAACCAGCAAATTTTCTGAAAATTTTCCATCCACTTCAGCATGTAGACGTAAAATCAATAAGTGGAAATTTCCCGGCACATGACAGCTATCATATAATTAGACAAAAATAATATTGAAATAACATCCACTTTCATTTCTAGTTAATATTGACATTTCCCTGAAACCCAGTGAGAAAATTGTATGAAAGCAATCAATTCTATATAAAAATTCATCTGATATTATATATTTTATTTTACTAGGGCACGGGGAAAATAAAAAAATTTCTTCCTCAATACGAACGTATCCACTTTCGTTTTTAGTCAATATTAACATTTCCCTGAAACCTAGTAAGAAAATTATATAAATCAATTAATTTTAAAGATATTATATATTTTATTTTACTAGGGAACGTGAAAAATCACAAAAAAATCTCCCCCGAAACTCCCATTACACACAGCCTTCTATTTGTTTGTGAATAACGTCAAAATAAATATTTACTTAATGTTTTCTATTTAAATATAATTCCGGTATAAAATTTTCTTACCGAATCCCCCACGTGCTTGAATTCATTGCGGGAAATTTGTCTCGTACATGAATTTTTAAAGAAAATGATCTCTCGTCGCTTCGCGACTCGTGATAATTTTCAAAAAATTCATGTACTCAAAAAATTTCCGGCAATAATTCATGCTCTAGGGAGATTATAAGTGACAATTTTCTAGGTATAAAATTATCACTATAATAATGTTTTGATTGGCCAAAATGTAAATGAATGATTTGAATAATGAGGGAATTGTTAATTATATAGTTTATTTTCTAATATTTGTCGGTCAGCAGTTTTTCAAAAAAACTCAAGTATAAAGTACCCTTACAAGGTAGCTGATATGCATATTCCCTATAGTGGAAGTGATAATATATCTTGTGCCATCATATTCCAGCGATTCAATAAAATATATTCATTAAATACCCCCGGTCAGAAAAGTCCTTCAAAAAATCTCAAGTATAAACTAGCCCCATGAGGGGACTGATTTATTTCATGGTGGCACGAATAATATGTTTTATGCAATCATTTTCTACCGTTCCAATGAAATATATTCCCCGGAAACCCAAGGGTCAACAAAGTTTCCCAAAAAATCGCGAGTATAAACTACCCTTATGAGGAGACTGATTTAATTTTTTTTATGAAGACACAAAAAATATGTTTTGTGCAATCTACATTTCAGCGTTTCAATGGAAATCGTTTCGTCCCTGATCGGCCCCCTATAATCTACAATCTATGGTTCAGTTTTGTTTTATTCAGGATCATCGATATTATTTTCTAAATAATTCACCTGCTACATAAGGACCTGCCGGCCCTGCAAATAATATTGTCAAACGTTTCTAGGAATGTAAAAAAAAATCAATGAAATACTCCAACATGCTATCAATTGTATATGTCTGGATAACTTAAAAGAGGTAGGTTAGGTTTGTATCGTTTTATTTTAAGGCAATAATTATTTTTTTTTTAAACATTTTTTATCCAATGTTAACAGATTATTGTCTGTGAATTTGTTATATTTATTATGTCTTGTCATTATTGTTATTTGCATCATTATTTTTTCAAACTCACATGTATGTAAGCCCATTTTGTATTTTTAACCCTGAAGAAGACGCCAAATGAACGTCGAAACGTCTACAATTCTCTAAAATGCAGATAACTTTTATTGTCCTTGTTCCCCCTTGTCCAAATCTCCAATCAGGATTATTCCTGGAATACTTAGAGGAATAATCGAGAGACAACCTGTTATGAGGACATTTGAGTCACCATAGAAAACTCTTATTAGAATTATCAACAATTAATTTTCCTGAGAAAAATCATTAGAAAACTTTTGTGTTATCTGGAGCAACAAAAAAAAAGTAAAACGGGCCCCATAAACCTCACTTTGATTGGCCATCGCCGACAATCCGACCAAGCCCATACAAAATTCCGAAAGTAACGACATTATCAAAATCGGAAATCGTAATTTCGCAACCATCGATTCTGTATTAATGAACGAAGTGGAAGATCATCTCCTTTACATAACAGCGATACGTTTTCCCATACAACCTGTGATTATTCCGAGGTATTGCGCGATGTATTCGGAAGAAAGTTGCCGTCTACCTTTCACTTAATTCCAAACATGTGGCAGAACCCTTTTGACACCGAGATCATCACTACTTTCTCGGCCGTAATGTACCATTAGAAATACACCGCAGAGTGCAAGCAATATGAGTGGATTTACAACATTTATTGTGTTATGCTAATGAGGTGAGAAGCAAAGAATGATGTGATTTCCAAGCCCGCGGTTTGAATATGTAATGGATGGTTATTTTTAATGGTAGTTTCTTATACTCACAATGACGTTTACCAATATTATTTGCAGGGCCGGCAGGTCCTTATGGAGCTGCTAAATTATTTAGAAAATAATATCGATGATCTTGAATAAAACAAAACTGAACCATAGATTGTACATTATAGGGGGCCGATCAGGAACGAAACAAATTCCATTGAAACGCTGAAATGTAGATTGCACAAAACATATTTTTTGTGTCATCATAAAAAAATTAAATCTGTCACCTCATAAGGGTAGTTTATACTTGCAATTTTTTGAGAAACTTTGTTGGCCGGGGGTTTCCGGGGAATATATTTCATTGGAATGGTAGAAAATGATTGCATAAAACATATTATTTGTGCCACCATGAAAAAAATTCCACTCATGGGGCTAGTTTATACTTGAGATTTTTTGAAGAACTTCTCTGACCGGGGGTATTTGATGAATATATTTGATTGAAACGCTGGAATATGATGGCACAAGATATACAGGGATTCAAAAGGACTTTGACAAACTTCAGGAGGTGATTCATCACAATATTCTAATATGAATTGTCAGAATAAATATATGTCCGGAAACGCTTCGTTTCCAAGATACAGGGTGTTAACATTTTATTTTTATTTTCGTTTTTTTTAAATAATTTTCGAAATACCGACCTTAAATGAACGAAAATTGGTATTGAGAGGTTTTTTGAGGTGTCGAATTCGAACCAGATGTTATTATTGCTCTTACACGTCTTTTTCTTTTTCGAAGATTCATAACTATTTTGAGCGTACTTCTAGCACATTTTTCAGTGAAAAAATCAATTCTTTCATCATATCTACGTAAAAAAGCTACCTCTGTTACAAGTCGCTATGAGCAACCGTTTTCTAGATATTTGGACTTGAAAATTTCAAGTCGATTATTTGATAATCGATGCGTGTTCAAGTTATTACCATTATTTTGCAATTTTCACAAATGCTTAGGAAATGAATTTGACGTTTAAGTAAGTAGTTTTGTTTTTTTGTAGGGGGCGCCACCTATTCT
Organism: Gonioctena quinquepunctata; assembly: GCA_018342105.1. NCBI lineage: Eukaryota > Metazoa > Arthropoda > Insecta > Coleoptera > Chrysomelidae > Gonioctena > Gonioctena quinquepunctata. The sequence continues at coordinate 37,061 of JAFIRS010006299.1, forward strand.
ATTTATTTTTACTCGTTTGAAATAGTTATTTTTGTATCAAGCGTGCAAAATCTATATTTGTTTCAATAAAATTTGCAAGAAATATCAACATTTTATTTCAAGAAATTTTTAATATGTAGAATAAAATAAAATAAAGTAAACTAAATTGTATTCAAATAAATTGTTCAAAGTGTCCACCTTCAGCGAAGATACAGCCATTCAGTCTTCTAGTCATTGAATTTCGTACCCGCTCAAAAATTATTGGTGTGTTTCTTATTGTTTCACAGGCGTCTACTATTCGGTTTCTCAGATCTTTCTCGTTCGCTACTGGAGTTTTATAAACTAGTGACTTCAAATGTTCCCAAAAATAAAAATCTAACTGGTTTAGATCTGGGGACCTTGGTGCCCACGCCTGATTGAGTTCTTCTACACCCCTACCAATCCATCGATTTAGATAGACAGTGTTAAGGAATTCCCTGGCTACAACGCTCAAATGGGCCGGAGCCTCATCATGCATAAACCACATGCGGATACGAATTTCTAATGGTACATGCTGAAGTAGTCCCGGCAATTCATTTTCTAAAAAGTCTCTGTAAGTTGCGCCATTCAGTCGGAACGGAAGAAAGAAAGGACCTATCAAGTAATTATCAATCATTGCCGCTCATACATTTACAGAAAATTGATACTGATAATGTCTTTCACTAACTGCGTGCGGATTTTCCAGAGCCCAAACATGGTTGTTATGAAAGTTCGTGATAGCATTTCGGGAGAAGTTTGCCTCGTCCGTGAAGAGTACATATCTTAAAAATTGAGGATTTCCAGCCAATTTTCTTAAAAACCACTGACACAGTAATTCGTTGAAGAAAGTCTCGTGGCAAAAGAGCTTATTCCCTTCGAATATGGTATGGATAAAATCGTTGAACGTGGAAAATTCTCCAAACTGTGGACTGAGTAGAATTGAGAGCTTCAGCAATTATTCTTGTTTCTGGATTCTCCTCGAGAGCGTTCAAAACAGCTTCTTCCAATTCTGGGGTTCGGACTGCTCGTGGTCTGTATAGTTTTCCCAATATCAATTGCAGAAGCATAAAAAAGTCTTGCGGCGAAATCCTGTGAGCAGCAGTGGCGGAGATAACTAATTTCATTTAGATATTTTAAGATTTCAAAAATACTTCATAAATTATGAAAAATGAAAAAAAATAAAATAAAGACTAGCTTTTATTTATACAAATACATTGAGAAAGAAAAATAATTTCTTTTATTGTTTGATGTAGGTTACTAGAATATCCTAAAACGTATTTCGATCGGCACACACCAAGACCACAGACGCTACTGGTTTTTAATCTTTCAGAGCTATTAAAACACAATTATAACGCGTGATTTATGACCTTCCGGTATAGACACGCCTATACAAGCATCGATGTCCGACGATTGGCCCAGACGAATCGGTTGTACAAAAGCGACAGCTGCCACTCTGGTCCACGATGACTGCGGCTCTTTGATGTACCATATGCCGAGGGAAAATGTTTACGAGTAGTACAGATTATTTTTCGTTCAGTTTCCTCGCATATACGCTCGTGTTAGCGAAGTGAGTTTTTATTCGCTCCCTATAGAAACAGCTTCTACAATTGATATTGGATGGACTTTACCTGTTCCTGCCAAACGACGGTAAATGTTGGAGCTGAAGGCAGTACTCGATTAGGAAATCGCTCCTTGTAACTACGTCTTGCTTCGCGCGCATTGCCATCCACAAGGCCATAAACCAAATGCATATCGGCTAAATGAGCATTATTGTTTAAATAATCCACTTTTTCAAAATTAGTGTTTTAACACTTACAGAAACTTCAACAAAACGATTAACTGTCACATAATATGTAATTACCAGGGTTATTATATATATTCATTCATTAATTCATTCATTATTATTTTCCTCCACATTAAAAACTCATTATATTTTTTTATTTCCCTCTAACCAATATTCACCACTATGTATAATTACCGCATCTATTATTAGTATTACTAACACCACAATTATATTATTTTTATCACTATTTTCCTATATTACCATTTAAACAGAAAATGTATAACAATGTATTCCACACCTACATATAGGTAATTGTAGATAATGATGTGGAGAGAACCCACGCACGACCATAGGTTCTAATGGGTTTACTCTACATGTTTGTTTGCAAGTTTCACTACCCATGCTACCTTTACCATAATCTGTTACTATGTCTTTGTTACCGTAATCTGTTATATTGTAAAATTCGCAAAAAAAACATATTTTTTATTTTTTATTTTATATCGTAATATTATATACGCATATGTTGTATTTTAAAATGTTGTGTTGTTCATCATTTTATTATATTGTAAAACCATATTAGAATTAAGTTTTCCTATCATGCACAAGCTGTGATTACCACAACTTCAGTGATTATCTTTGTTTATTCATGTAGTGATTGGCTCATATTGTATATTTTGTAAGTCATTCTGGGTGAATAAACATATTTATATAATACTGACAGGGTTACGGCGACACCTCCATTTTGATGACGTCTGATGTGTGCCAGAATCGCCAACTTTATAGAACTTATTTTCAAATTTCGAAGAGTAACAAGGATGAACAAGGATGAATACAATAAAAACCTAAATAATTAGTATATGTTGGCAGCAGTGGCACACTTTCCTCACCTTACGTCTGGTCACCCAAACCCTGTCAGTATATATATGCCGTAACCCTGTCAGTATATATATATATATATATATATATATATATATATATATTTAGTAACCCTGGTAATTACCATAACTACTTACTCAAACGTCATATTCATTTCCTGAG
>JAFIRS010006300.1:0-39866 GCA_018342105.1 Gonioctena quinquepunctata
GGGGTGGAATACGGGGGCCTCAGTATGCCTAGTCCACAGGTGTAGTAAAAATGTTCCGATAAATAGTACTATTCGATTCACCCTCGTAAGTTGAATCCACGTTGGCATTTTCAAACCCTAGTTCATTGTATGTGTTCGTCTGTTTTCGTTACATCGAGATTTGTTTGAAGTTGCACAAACACTCGACAAGTCTTCGAATTCGAAGTGTCGTTCAGCCTATTCCAATGATTCAGTATTTCTTTCATTTTTGTTCCAGACTTGTTCAGTGGAGTTCATTTCCACAGTTCGATTCTCATGTCGGCGAAATATGTTCGTTGGGATACAGTGGAGGCGTCAAGGTGTACATACGAATGTGGAAAAAATTTGCGGCAATATACGATTTCTTATGTGCTTGGATGTTGGATGGTGTCTATAGTCGACCAGCACAAAATATAACAAATATGCGCGAGGAGAATCAATTAGTGAGCTGTGCCACTCATGATTTGTTTCCACTTCTTAGCTAGCTAGAGCATAGAACACCCTAACAGCACAGAAGCGAAAGTAAAGGCTGCACTTTGATCTTCAAGGGCGAATTTTCGTGAACTTCCTTCTGTGCTAAGTGTACATTTGTCACTTTTGGCGCATTCGATTAAAAAATATCATCTGCGGTTCCTTTTCAATTGAACTTTTACTTTTGTAAGTTTACACAAAAAAACAAAGCATATTTTCAAAGTTATAATGATAAACAATACAATTAGGTATATATATATTTATATATATATATATTTTTTTTCTTAAGTTTCTTGACCACATATATATTTTCTTCAATTTCTCGGAATAAAGATCTGATTCAATCAATTCATACAATTTCTCTTGACTACGTTTCGAAACCATATTTTTTTTAAAAAATTTTTTTTTGAATTCTGCGTTCCATCGTACGCATGTATAAATTTTTCTCATATACTTTAGTTATTGGCATTTTTTCCATAGAATCGATCATAAAATTCTCTATTATACTTCCCTTTTCATTTTCCTCTTTCTTCTCCCCTTATTTTTATTTCTCCTTGGTAACCATATTTTTTTGTTATCTTCTATCACTTTTTACTATTAGCACTTTCAATTTAAACACATGATTCTACCTATTATACATATTTTATTCTACAATTTGATTCTACACATAGTTCTATTTACTAAATTTTCACATTACCATTTTTCTGATTTCAAATTTTATTATTTTGATGCTTTAAAAGAAAAATAATTTGACATTTGCCCATTATATTTCCTTTTGGTTCTAATTTTGTATACAGGATGTTTCTTGCATATAAATATAATGTTTAGTTGAATTCTGAATATTTATTTCTTAATTTGGATTTGTATATTTTTATAGGTTGTGTCAATTGAATGAACTAATCAAACATCATGATAATAGAAAAACTCTACTGCGTCGACTAGAACATAAAAAATCATAAGAATAATCATAGCATATATTTATGCAGTTTTTAAATATCAGTGTGCCTTATTTTTATTTGACATATATACATATCATAACAATTTCCCTGAAATTTGTATTTAAGATTATACTATTTCATTAGTAGAATCTAAATATCAATTATATTACTGTATCAAGGTTATTAATATTACTTTCCATTTTGTTTCAGATAAAACCTCATTGGAAATCTTTAATTCAAATTGGAAAATTATCAAAATTATAACATTCATATAGTTGGTTGAATTGATATATACTTTCTATATTAAAAACTCCTCTCAAAGTTTTATCATATAGATTATTCACTCTGTTGCTATTTTCAGCCTCTCCGTTATCTATTTCATATGGTCTTTCAAATGGTAATTGTAATTTTGCAAATATTTAACATCAGGTCCTCTTAATGCTCTAACTATATCCAAATATCCTTTTGTAAATCTTGTTCGTTTTCTATATTTTCATTTAACTGATTATCTTCTATGGGTGTGTGTATTTGTCCATCTCTTTCATTGATTCTTTCCATACTATTTATTCTCCTATGAAAATGTTCCTTTTTCCAAAAGATTTGTTTTGTATTTTCGTTGTTTTCATGATCATTAAAAAATGGATTTTGTTGTCCTTCTCTATTATATAACTGTCTCTGTCCTTGATATTGATTTTGATGGTGAATGCCATTATTTTGATATTTATTTCTACTATAATTATTATTATTATCACTGTTATTATTTGTGAACTGATTCCTGAAATTTCTTCTTTTATTTTGATTGCCACTGTAATGACTATTTATATTGTAATTTCTTCTTCTATTTTGATAATAATTGTTATTATCATACCTATTATTCCTATAATTATTTTGTTTTGATGTATCTATTTTTATTTTGATTATGCATGTACCTATTATTGTTTTGATTAATATTATGTTGGTATCGTCAGTTACTTTGTATATTTCTATTGAGATTATTATTTTCTCATCTTCCATAAGATAATATTCTTTCTAATATCAATAAATATTCACTTAATCTATCCATGGTTTTGATTTCATACATGCTTATTATTTCAAAAACTTCTTGTCTGAAATGCCTACTTATATTCCCTACAATTTTCTTTTCTCTCATTATTGGATTTAGATGTTGTGACATCGCAAAAAGTTATTGTAATTAATACTTTTATTTCCGTCAAATTTGCAAAATTGTAATTTATCCCTAGTCATGAGTTGAGCATTCTCTCCGCAATATTGTCTTATAAATAGATGTTCAAAATATTCGAAACTATTTATGTCTTTCTCTGGACTATTGAACCAAATACAAGCATGATTATTTGAATATTGTCCAATTATTTCTTTCAATTATTCTATAGCAGTAACATTCTTTATTTTATTTTTTATTATTTTAATAAAAGTTATGGAATGTAATTTCCTAAGATTTCCATCAAATTCATTATTCATTTGCACATTTTGACATGTATTTATAATTCTAGTTTCAAAATTACTATCTGTTTTTATTTGTTCCAATTGTTTCATTTTTTCTTTTATGTTTTTAATTTGTTCTTGACTGTCATCATCATGATCAGTGCTCAAAATATTTCTCTCTTCAATTTGTGAAATTTAATTTTCTACTATAATTATTCTATTTTTTTTTTGTTGTGCTTCTAATTTTTTATCAACCATATTTATGTCACTCTTGATTCTTCGATTTTTATTATCAAGATATTTTTTTCCAAATTTGGATTTGTATGTTTTATGCTTTTCAAATTTTTGTACTTGCCGATAGGTATTAGCACTACGAGATATCTGATACGAATTTGAAAGAGACTACAAGCCGTCCTGATGATTGGGAAACCATGAAACAGGCTGTAGGCGGATAGTGGGCTCTCTTGGATTCGTAACAGATTTCTCTTATTCTCTTTATTTGTTTTGCGTTACTCAGAACGCACTGGGAGTACGACTATTGGTGTCGTGGATTGGCCTATGCTGACATCTGTTGGTGACCTATTAATGTGCACGAAATTTCGTGTCATTAAATTTCCACGATAACAGGTCTGAGCTTCACCGCACAGATTATAGGTGTCACTATCTATAATTTGATGCTTTTCATATATATATATATATATATATATATATATATATTCCTCTGGTGGGGAAAATATATTTTTCTGTTAATAATAGACCGAGTGGAACTTTGTTTCAAATGATAGCACATTACGAATTTGAAATCAAGTGATCGACAAAACGTTTATATCAAATGGTTCATTCAATATTCAAATCCAAGATAACACAATGGAAGTTTTTGCCCTATTCACTGGTACGGTAAAGATAACGATCATAGCCGTATACGGGATATCTGTAAACATTGAAACAGAAAGGTAATGATAGTGCAATTAGAGCCATTTTACAAACTTCGATGGAACAGAAATATAGGTGAAATATTGATTCTGTGAAGCATTGCAGGACAACAATAAGTTTTGTATGTAACGAACACTTGAGTGTTATAAAAGTTATTTGGAATTGTTAAACATTTCGTCTCTAATAGGAGTTTGTTTGTGAGTTGAGTTTCGTTGGAAATAAGCTACAGGATGGAAATGAGAAGTGCCCACCATTATAAATGACATTTTTTATTTCACGGAAGTTTTAATTAGAACTCCTTCAACTGAATTTGGAATATCAAATACCATCAATAGTGTTTCTTCCCAATAAAGTCTGTATTGTAATAAAGTCTGCATTGTTCTAATTGTTTATGCAAAATGTCTGATCGCGTTAAGTTACAAGAAACTCTTTGTCGTTGATTTGATATGTTTTTTACGCTTCCGGACACTAACTAACCTAATTTGGAATTTTGAAGCGTTGGCTTGCCCCTTCCCAAGCATATATGTCCTGTTGATGAAAGATCAAAAAATACTTCGGCAGGATCTGCCTAGTAGAAACTTGAATGGACGCATAGCCTCTCATAAGAGTATTGCAATCTTAATAAGAACAGTTGTGCTTTAGCTGAACATAATATCAACTCTGACCACTTCAGCAATTACACTAACCCCACAATTTCAGCAATGAAAAATGATTATGTGGGAAGGAACTTTCTTTAAATGGTTTTCATTATTAATAAACCCAATAGCATGATAGATAGATAGATAGATCTTTATTGTCTGAAATGTAATACATTTTGTCATGTGTATAATGAATTGTACGATATGTACAGAAATACAAGTGGAATGAATACATAATAATACAACATGAAACATAACCTGACCAGCGAAAAAAATGCACAAATATGTTTGCAACAACAACAAAACAGTTTTTAAAATCTCTTGATATAAAACGAAACACATAGAAAGACTAGAAATTATATGCAAAGTACTCTTTCAAACTGTAGAAGCTCTTTTACATTACAAGGAACATTGAAAAATGTTCAGGAGGTTGACACATATTCCGATATGTTGTAAGAAATTAGCATTATGCGATTATTGCACATAGGAAATTATGTCTCTACTAAAGACATATTTTCAGTTTTTCTCATTTACCTCAGAAACCTCCACTTTTAGGCACTTGGAATGTCATGACTCTTAGGTTGACAATTCAACTCATGTATAAAAAATCGCATATGCCACAGTGCAGTTGTTTGTCAGTTTGACAGCGCCAAAAGTTAGCTGCAACTTTTACAGCGACAAATGCACTAGTTGTTTTTTCACTTGTTCATTTCTTTATCAATTATCGCGGCAAATTGAATAAAGTTTGCATTGATATATTTCTAAATTTCTTATTCATTTAATTGTCCTGCCGAATTACACTCGATATTTGTATTGATATCGGGTTAATTTGTGTTGTTCAAATTCTGAACTGTTTCCTTTAGCAATTTGACTCGAAAAACTGTCAACCTAACAACGCTCCACATAGGGTGTCGCGTTTTTAATAGTTAACAGTTTTTCTCGTCTAATTGCTAGGTAACAGTTTCTCATTAAACAACCCAAATTTACGCGATAAAACACAAACCTTTCGTGCAATTATACGTGAGTATCGATGAGCCGAACTGATGTCAGACGCTTATTTGTCCATTCACTCGTCCCAAGAAAATATGAAGGAACATATGAACAGATACCATCGTAACTACGCCACCAAGTTTAATTTTTTTTCTTTTGGGAATTTTGGAGAAAACAAATTATATCTTATTTTTTTCCGTACTTTCGACACCTTGTATCTCAGAGGGGATGCATTTGAGGACATGCCTTGATAGCAACTTTTCACCTCGAGTTTGTCGGTCTCATTCTGACTCACCCTGTATATATACCGTGTAACGAATTTTTCGTTACTTCCTTATACATAACCAATTTCTCATAACTTTTCCGGTTAATACGGGTCAGTAGTCACTGCGCTCAGGTCGTGAAGAATGTGCGATCATTATTGTCCCTAGAAAATGGTATTTTGACAGTGTGACCGTGACATTTCATTTTCGTGTCGATCGGGTTTGTCGAGCGTTTGGTTTTTTCCAAGTGTTTTTATAATAAAAAAGAATCCTAGAATGAAAAACAGGTGAACTATGATTTCGTCGAACCGAAAGGATAATCGTTCTCTTTCTTGATTTGAACGTCGAGATAGGCAGGTGTACGGGGTGAGTTGGCTTTGATTTGTACGATCTATATGTTGAGTGAGTTTCACTGCTGGAGTTTAATAGAGTAATATTATTCTCTTTATCTTTTAATTAATGTTGTAGCTGATTAGCATTCTCTTGTTTTTTCTTATGCTTGTAATATTAGAATTCTTGGATATACCGCATGGTAATTTTTGAAGGTTAAAGATAGATATTTCGGCCATTTTGACAAATCATTCATAGTACATATTGTGGCTAACGTAACATTGTTCGAATATTGGAATGATTTTTTCATTGGAAACAGTTCAGCTTGCATTTTTTAGGTACCAGTTAATTGGTAATTTGAATGGACTAGAGCTTATGTACCTCACACAACCACCGGTTTGTTCCAAGGATTCCAATTGAAGTGAAGGGCGTATTTGATTGTTCGGAGTGACTAATAGGACGGCTCTCTGGTAAGCAATTTTCTTTATTTCATAACTATATGTTTATGAGAGTAATTTTCTTTTCTCTTGAGAAAGAATTGCTTATCGAGAGAGTTGTACCTCTGGCCTAACGGTCTCAGAACACTCGATTCAATATATGCCTCAAGCGTAAAGTTGATTTCCGTTTAATAAATTTCTTATATCTATTACTCCATTCAATTCCCAGTGTAGCTTATTTGATTTTTGATCGTTGCAGAGTCAATTCACTTCAGTTACTACCTTGTCGCCAAGAGCAGGGAGATTCACAAATTTTTTTGAGAATTACCTGTTTATCGATTTGAAAAGGGAATTGCCGCCCTATTTCAAAATTATCTTTATCTAAGAGAGTTGTGCCCACTGAAAGACGTGAGGTCTCCCTCTTCAGTTATCTTTGAAAATTCTTCAATTAAAAGAATTATTTAACATTATCTTTATCTAAGAGAGTCGTGCCCACTGAAAGACGTGTGGTCTCCCTCTTCGGTTTATCTCTGGAAATTCTTCTATAAAAAGAATTATTTCACTTTATCTTTTTCTAAGAGAGTCGTGCTCACTGAAAGACGTGTGTCTCTCTCTTATTATCTTGGCTGAAGAGTATACTTTTACTCTGACTATTATCTTGGTTCAGAAACCCTATAATTTTTGTAGCTTACTAGAGTATTTTGGTTATAACGCTATATTTTCCTTTGGCATTTGCTTTAAAATAGTATATTTTTGTACTGGCAACCTTTAAATATTTTGCTTTAAAATAGTAAATTTTTGCTCTAGCAATTTTATAGTATTTTGCTTTAAAATACTATATTTTTCTCTGGTAAAATTTCAAGGAAATTTTTATATTTCTTTGGAATACCTTTCCTTATTAAATTTTTACCCTTCTGGTACATAGAATCACCTTATCAAAACTTACTTGTTTCAAAACTTAACTGAATTTGAACATAACGTTTTGGGTGAGGTTTGTTTTGTTTGGTTTTAAATTTTGTTCATTTTAATATTTTTTAAATTATTAAAATTAACTTATAAATTTAACTCCAGAATAGCAGATTGATTGCTATTTATTATCTTTGTTCTTTCACTGTAACCTTCTCGTCTTTTATATAGATTGAGATTTTATTGTATGCTATCATTTGCATCTATCTTTTGACTCTCGATTAAAATTTGAAACATAAAACTTGAGGTGCAAAGGATATCCTTCGTTCTCCCTTTTTGTACATATTTTGATTCCTATCATCTTCTTCGCATGATATATACCACGGAGGGAACCCATCTACGGAGACGGAAGGACTAGTAGCCTGGGAGGTCTTACAGCACATCAATATCAGCACTGGTCCGTGAAGATCAACTCAATTCACGCCGATAAGGGGGTCTAAAACCAACTATAGAACCACCCACGACCATCTTAATCGTAACCGCTGAAACCAAGTTCCTCCTAGAACCGCTGGGACCAGCTTCAAGAAACTAGCCTTCCTCTATCTCGCTCAAGATCTCCGAAGGTATATTCGTGACCAACAACTGGAGGAATCATAGGTGTAAATGTTCGAATTTTGATCAGAGTCAAAATTACTGGTTCCTTTTTATGTAATTTTTCCATTTTTTTAAGAGAAGTTAAATACTTTTCTAGTATTTGTAAATTTTTTTATCGTGTTCAGAATTCCAACTGGAATAAATTTGTTAAGTTGATTTATTGCATATTTATTTGCCTTCCCATACAAGCTAGGTAACATTTATTTAATTTTATTTATCTTTGACTTTTGTCTTTAGCAAGTCTGGCGCCCAACTATTGAACTAGTCAAGTTAATTAATGTATAATTTTTTTAGTGGCCAAATTTGATTAACTAGGAAAAGTCATTAATTGAACCTTACTCACGGCCTAACCGTATCCATCTGAGCAGCCTATCGGCAAAGTGATTTCACCTTGTTAAATTTGAATCATATAATTTAAAATCTGGGGTTCAAAAGTAAGGGGTGTTGCAACCGAAGAATTTGGTTATAGCCTTACTTTAAATTATCCCATTGCATAATGTTACTTGTTCTGAATCCCAGATTTGTTTTAGAAACATTCAGCGGTAACATATTCGACTCACACCATTATTTTATTTTATCTGAATCTGATTGGATAGATCGAGTCAAAGTGGCGGGATCTTTGTTAGTACCGTGGTCTCATCCGCAAACAAGGTGGATGCTCCAGATATATTTAGTTCAGCCATATCGTTAATATATAGCAGAAACAAAATGGGGCCTAAGATTGTGGTACTTCGCGTACGAATTTTTCCACTTTCAGAAGTATTGTTGCTCAATGATATTTTTTCACTTCTACCAGTAAGATAAGATCTGAACCATTCTGACGCTGTTCTGAGTTTCTGCAAGATGATTTGATGTCCCTTACAATCGAACGCCTTAGAAAGGTCCAGAAATACTGCAGCCATTTCCTTGTCATCTAGGGTCGTATAGATTTTCTCAAGAAAATGAAAAATCAGTTGGTTTTCTTTCATGTCGAAAACCAAATTGTACGGAAGCTAAAATTTTTCCAAAAAACCTGCTATCCGGTTTGACTAGTTTTTTAATTATTTTGGATAACGTTGACAAAATTGCGGTCTGAAATTGCTGGGGTCATCAATGGTACCTCCTTTGTAATGTGGTTTAACTATCGCTGATTTCAAACGAGAAGCAAAATTACCAGTGGTAAACGATATGTTTATAGCTATCACTAAGGCTGGAGGAGTTCCATCACGCAATTGTAAAATCAACTTTGCTGATAGGTGGTCTTCGCCAGAGGAATTTTTGTTTTTTATTTCTTTTATTCCACTTTCAACTTCAGCTCATTCGAATCTGTGTCATATAAGAACAAGAGATTCATAGGAGAGCTTACCTCATTCAAATTATGGAGCGGGTTGGAATTATATCGTTGGTCAGTTTTGAGGCTATTGAACAATAATATTCATTCAACTGATTTAGGTTTAACTTTATTTCTGGATGGCTTCATTTCTTATTACCTCTCAAGTCATTCATTATTGCCCACATTTATTTCTGTTTGATATCTACTTGATTCAGTCTATTATTATAATAGTGATCTTTGGCTAATTGGATGGTTTGTCTGTGAATACGACGAAAATTATTAAAGTATATATTGTCACTTTAGAATTTTCTAATGTTATGTAGGCACCTTGGATTTTTCTAAGAAAATTCAAGTCCCTTTGTGATCCACGGTTTGGATTTTTTCCGTTTCATCAGGCGCAGGGGAAATGACAAACAGTTTTCTGAAATTTATTCACTGGATCTTCTGCCCCATGTATTGAATTCCAATCTGTGGTCCGACAGAGATTTATGAATTGTACATGATCTTTTCTGATATGTTTTCTTCCATATTGTTTTCCATGTTTTATGTTTTTATGTTCATAAAGGTTAGGTCAGCGCATGTTTTGTTCTCATAATGTACGTTGAAGTCTCCAGCTAAAATGTTTGATGCGAGTGGGGATAATTCTGATAATAATATTCTAGTCTTAATATGAAAATTGTATTCTCTAATAAGGGTGGCCTATAGACATAAATCATATAGACATTGATATGTTGTGAGTGGACTATTGAAAATTCAAATTGTTTTCTCTACAATCAAATTTACCTACATTTACAAAGAAATAAGTTTTCAGGGACTTTTTTTCAACATTATTGTGGTTCCTCCATGCAATGATTTTTTTCTTCAATATTTTGACATAATAGTATAACATGGCATATAAATTGGTTCATCAATGTTCAGCCAATGTTTTGTCAGAAGGACAACATCTGAAAGAGTTTGACAAATTAAAAAAAAAAAAAATTTATCTCATCGGCCGTTTTTCATGACTGCAACCATAAGGAATATCCTCCTAGATTTACTCCCACATATGTGTTCATATAAATGTATATATATATATACATATATATATATATATATATATATATATATATATATTATATATATATATATATATATATATATATATATTATATATATATATATATATATAATATATATATATATATATTTTTCTAGTATTTTGATTTTTATTATTTTTATAGTAGTTATTATTTTTTATTATATAATAAAATACTTTCCATTTGTTATAATACGTTTGATTAAATGATTTATTTTCATTTGAAAATTTTGAAAAGAAATACCTATTTTAACAGTAATAAAATATCCGGCTATGTTGCTTACTCTTTTTCAAATACTCTTTTACCTGTATTCTTTTACCTTACTCCAGCTCAGTCGGTACGCCTATGGAAATATGATATTTCTCCTTCTCAATGGTAGGATTCAGTGGTCGTATCTTGTTGCTCTGCTTGGAGTCAAGGTACAATGTACTATTTGATGGAAATATTTGTGGTTATGTGATCAACAGATAAATGATGAATCCAGAAAATAGTCAGATAGTTATTCTTCTATTGAATCGAATGCTTGAATATACCTAGCCTGTGAAATTTATCTGTATTTCAATATTTTCATCAACCAGTGAAATAAAAATGTCAAAAACCTTTGCTCATGTGCAATAAAGTAACTAGTGAATATAAAAGCATGTGAGTTATACTCAGTTTATGAGCATGAATAAAAAATAATATTCAAATGAGTGGATGAAAGTCATCAAAAGTACCCGAAAGAAATGTTCAACACGAATATTCTCACTTTGTTCAGTTTTGGGTTGAAAAGTACCTGTTATTCGTCTCTCTTGAGTATTCTTGTGAATTCTGGAAGTGTTCTTTGGATATTGGGGTTTGCAGCTTCACTGTGGCAGGGCCTCCTTGTTGTTGGCAACGTCATGGATAGTATTCAGGATAGTATTCTGAAGGTGAGTGATTTTTCTTGGTTGTTTCTACGCCTATTGGTTAAGATTGTCAAATGGTTGATTTTCTTCCGTTCGTGGTGTATTTCCGTATTTATTGCTTAGCAAAATTTGTTACGGCTTCCTTTCAAAAATAATTTATATCTCTCTTCAGAACTTTTTTTTCCTAGCAACCATCACTTTTTGTTTTTTCTAAAAAAATTTTTGTTTTTACTCACTTTTTGGAACATTTTTTTTATTCTAAACTATTCTATGGATTTTATATACAATTTATTTTATATTTCTATAGCTTACATAATAGATACAGAGTTTGTTGAAATTCATATTTGACAATTTTCTGTACTCAAATTGTTATATTTTATCATTTTCCATCGATAAGTTTTGACATGTCACTCTCATTTTTTCTTCTGATTTGATTTCACCATACAGGATATTCCAAAATGAATATTATTTTCATCTACTTGAGATCTAAAGTTCATTCATGAATTTTTATTTCTATATTTTTTTATAGGTTGTGTGAATTAAATGAATAATAGGCAACATACTTATGACAATAGAAAAATTCCACTGCTAAACTCTTGAGACATCTGCGTCGACTGAAAATGGTACAAGGTTCCAGAAAAGCAAAATGTACAGAAAAATTGCAAAACAAACCTAGCAGGTATTTATGTGATATATGAGTATCATTTTATCACTCTTTATTCTTTTTACATTGAACAAATATTTCTTATCCTAACAATTTCCCTGAAATTTATATTCAAGATTTCAATACTTGTTAGTAAAATTTTAGTATCAATTTTATTATTTTTCCAAATTACCAATATCACTTTCTTTTGTTTCAGAAACCACCTAACTTGGGGTTCCTCTTCAATTCAAGAGAGAAAAATTGTTAAAATAACAACATTCATGACACTTGATATATATTTTTTGTATTTTTCACTGATATATATCATCAATATTCATTAGATTTTTATAATTATTGGTACTCCTTCTAATTATGCTCTGTTCTATCATTTTTCCTAACTCTTCCTTCAATTGTTCTTTGTATTTATATTGAATTGGATATTTTAATAATCTGAATCTCTTAATTTCTTTACTTTTATTTTGTGCATATAGTCTTTCGCTATTCTCTATTCATACATAATTAACTTATTATATCCATTCATAATTCATTAATATGCCTTCTTCATTATCATCACCTTTATATTTCTCATAATATATTTCATTATTGTTATTATTATCATTTCCACTTTCATTTCTCACATTCATTCTTCTTATACAAAAAATATTTTACCCTTTATTTCTTTTCATTTTTCTTCATATTTCATATTATTTATTATCCATTTCTATATCTTCCTTTCATAATCTATATTGATTTTTATTTTTCCTTACTGATCTGTACCCATGATTGTATCAAATTACATGTTTTCAGTATTAGTGATTGATAGTCAATATTAAAATTTTCTTCCTCCACATTTCAGTTCATGTATTGATTTGTTTCCCCTAGTTTTTTCTCTCATTGATTCTTAGCAAATTGTTTTAGGCATTTTTATCTTTGTATTTTTACTTTTAAGTTTACTTTCCACACTATCTTATTTTATTCAAATATTTTCAAAACAGTATCTATCGAAAATATTTCTGAACTTTCTGTTCCCTAACTTTACTGTGAAATTTGTTAAACCTACAATAAATTTTTCCCTAATTTTGTATTTATTATTTATCTGTCCTTCTATGGAATTGTACTTGTTTTGTTGGTACATGCATATATTTTATGTCGAAAATTTTCCATTAAAAGATTATGTTAACACTGTCAACTATTTCCTTTTCCAAATTTTTTTTATTTTTTTTATTTTGATAGTCATATTTATTCAAATTATTTCCTATTCTTATATTTGACATTTCACTATCCATTATTATTATTTCATTTTCTGTTTTCCTTTCTTTCATCTCAACATTTTTATTAATCAAGTTCATATCATCTATAAATTCATTAATATTGTCATCAAAATTCATTTTTATATTTTGTATTTGTTTATCATTTCTTTCCAATAAATTATTACTAACATCTGTTTTTTGTATAACTACTACATGAAATTCCTTATTATTTTGCTCACTACTTGTTTCAAATGGTTTACATATTCCTTTTATACTTTCTTTGAAACTTTCTTCCATTCTTTCCATACTTCCTATTATTCTATCTGTGTTCTCTTTCATTTCATGTTTCATACTTTCCATGAAATCTTTCATACTTTCTTTCATTTTTCATGCTTTCCATTGTCTCTGAGTTTTCTTTCATTTCCTTTTTCATGAAATCTATAATTTCCATAAACCAACTATCTAATTGTGTGCTTTTACTCTGTGTTTCCCTCCCTCTCACATTACTACTCTCTCCTTGTTCCTGATCACCCCCCTCTCTTCCTTCTGCACCTTCCTCCAAACCAACTTTTTTACCATCTCTCAAATCCATTTTCTCCACACTTATACAAATATGTCAGTCCAAGAATTCTAGAATGCCAAATTAAGATTTTACGTGTATGAATATATTCGATTCCAAACAAATTTTATTCTTTTCAATTTCTTTAAAATTTACACTTGCTTCTAATTATTGTATTGTGCATACTGCCTCACGTTGGTCGCCAATTATTATGATGATGCTATTACTATTATTATTTCTAGTATTTTAATTTTTATTATTTTTTCAATTATTATTTTATTTTATTAATAACTAGTCATCATAATAAAATATTTTCCATTTGTTATGATACGTTTGATCAAATGATTTATTTTTATTTGAAAATTTTGAAAAGAATTACCTATCTTAACTATAATAAAATATCCGGCTATGTTGCTTACTCTTTTTCAAATACTCTTTTACCTGTATTCTTCTTCCTTATCCCAGCTCAGACGGTACCTCTATGGAAATATGATATTTCTCCTTCTCATGGTAGGATTCAGTGGTCCCATCTTGTTGCTCTGCTTGAAGTCAATGTACAATGTACTGTTTTATGGTTGTGGTTATGTGATCAACAGATGAATAATGAATCCAGAATATAGTCAAATAATTATTCTTCTATTTAATCGAATGCTTAATAATATTTTTATGAACCAGTGAAATACAAATGTCAAAAACCTTTGCTCATGTGCAATAGAGTAACTAGTAAATATAAAAGCTTGTGAGTTATACTCGGTTTATGAGCATGAATAAGAAATAATTTTCGAATGAGTGGATGAAAGTCATCAAAAGTAGCCGAAAGAAATGTCTGACACGAATACGCTCACTTTGTTTAGTTTTGGGTTGAAAAGTACCAGTTATTCGTCTGTCTTGAGTATTGTGAATTCTGGAAGTGTTCTTTGGATATTGGAGATTGCAGCTCCACTGTGGCAGGGCCGCCTTGTTGTTGGCAACGTCACGGGTAGGAATTTTGCTGTATTTTGAAGGTGAGTGGTTTTTCTCGGTAGTTTCTACGACTTTTGGTCTTTGGACATGTTTAGATTGTCAAATGGTTGATTTGCTTCCGTTCTTGGTGTATTTCCGTATTTATTGCTTAGCAAAATGTGTTACGGCTCTCTTTCAAATATAATTTTCATCTCTCCTCAAAACCTCATTATTTTTCTTCCTGGCAACCATCACTTTTTGTTTTTTCTCACAAATTTTTGGTTTTTACTCACTTTCTGGTTCACTTTTACTTATCCTAAACTATTCCATGGATTTTATATACAATTTACATTTCTATAGCTTACATAATATATACAGAGTTTGTTAAAATTTATATTTGACAATTTTCTGTACTCAAATTTTTATATTTTTTTTATTTTCCATCGATATGTTTCGACATGTCACTCTCATGTTTCCTTCTGATTTAATTCTACCATACAGGATGTTCCAACTTTAATATTATTTTTGTCTACTTGAGATCTAAAGTTTATTAATTTTATAGGTTGTGTAAATCAAATGAATGGTTGGCAATATACTCATGAAAATAGAAAAATTTCACTGCTAAACTCTTGAGACATCTGCGTTGACTAAAAATGGTACAAGGTTCCAGAAAAGCAAAATGTACAGAAAAAGTGCAAAACAAACATAGCAGGTATTTATGTGATATATCAGTATCATCACATCACTTTTCATTCTTTTTACATTGAACAACAAATATTTCTTATCATAACAATATGCATACATCACAATAACCCCCATCATCATCTTCGTCACCAACATGGAACTGAATTTAGAGATGTGAATCGCCGGATTCTAACATGGACTGGTAGCTCACACGGTAGAGCGTTCGACTAGAAATCGAGAGGTCTCAGGTTCGATTCCTGGCCGATCCACATTTTTATTTTTCAGTTTTAAGTTGTCATTTTCCTGTCTGAATGCCGAAAAAATTGTTTTCATAGATAATAATTACAGACGTTAATTCCCACTATATATTATATATTACTTGGCTCTAGTTATACACACCTGAGAATTTCGAGTTTTGAAGTTGGTCGAAGATCCAAAACAGGATTGACACCAGGAATAAACAATTGAATTCAATTAGGTTGTATACGATACTGTTTGCATACATCACAATAACCCCCATCATCATCTTCGTCACCAACATGGAACTGAATTTGAAGATGTGAATCGCCGGATTCTAACATGGACTGGTAGCTCACACGGTAGAGCGTTCGACTAGAAATCGAAAGGTCCCAGGTTCGATTACTGGCCGATCCACATTTTTATTTTCCAGTTTTAAGTTGTCATTTTCCTGTCTGATTGCCGAAAAAATTGTTTTCATAGATATTAATTACAGACGTTATATATATATATATATATACATATATATATATACATATATATATATATATATATATATATATATATATATATACATATTCTCAATTGATTAAAGTCATCTTCGACTCAAAATATAGCGTTCGTTCAAAATCCTACATATTATAATGTTGAATTATGAAGAAATCCGGAAAGAGAAATAAATGTGATTCCCCGTATAAAGTATATAGTCCACCAAATTGGGTGAAAATTATTCCCGCGTAGAAACCTGTCGATAACTTCGCTGGCCGCTCATAGCTTAAATTACCGTAAACCACCACACATTATACTTTATCGGGTTTGGGGTACAGATTATATAATCTATCAGTAGAACGGTGGTGTGGTGTGTGTCTGGGCAGAGGCAGCCAAATATGGTGAACAACCGCAAGAAAAATATTGTGCAGTAGTCGAAAGTACAAAAAATTTCTAGCTCAAGCAAATCTGCTTGAAATTTGTACAACAACCATTGAAAGTGTTTAATACTTATCATTCATTTGTTTGAAAATATCAACAGGATGTTCATAAAATCAGATGTGAAATCATCTGCGACTGAAAGATAAACTTAAGTCACTATCATTCATCGTCAAGATAACCTCTTGCGGGGTATTCATGTTGAAAAGGAAAATATTCTCAATTAAGGCTGGAATAGAAAATCAAATAACTATCTGAATGAAAAAGCAAATTTTTAATTTCAGATTTTTTCTTTCGAGTTAGGGTCCTTTCAGAAGATATATCAGATGTAGTTCAATGTCCAGCGTGGCTTTAGCCAGGGAAGTAGTTGTTTTTTGTTAGACATTCACAAAAACTGACTTAATTTTTATCGTGGATTTTTCAATTCACAGAAAATTATTTCTATTCAATATTCAATTGAGAATGTTTTCCATTTCAAATAATCATTTATTATTTAATGGGCCACATAGTTTGGAAATATTATATGTAAAAAAGAAAGCTTGTAAACTCGACCTTCTTGAAAGTTTGGAGATCAATATTAAACAAAAAGTCAGAATACTTACTTAGATTAATGTAAATAATTATTATATGTTGAATTTGTTTAACAGTGGAAGTGAATGTTTATTGCTTGATATTCTGATGTAATTTTCTAATGATATCTCGTACATTTCCGAAGATGAAACGATAGTTCGAAAATCTCTTTTTCAATGTTTAAAATGACAATTCTGACGGAGAAGAAAAAATGGTACATTGACGCGAAAAAGTGATAGCTGAGTGTCTATCGAAGCTATTTTTTTATAAATCTGAACTTATTCCAAATCATTGATTTACATGATCATGAGTAACAATTATTATTGCAAAAAGAAAAATATACTATTCTCATATTTGAAACTAAGAAAAAGTAGTGCAATCAATTCTCATTGATTTTAGAAAAATCATGTCTATAATTCGATTTTTTGTGAAAAATTGAATTTTAATTCAGAAAAAGGTTCCTCGGATGTGGGAAAACAAATGCGTTGGGTTGGAAAACGATCACATTTTGTTTTTCAACTACAGTGTTTTACTTACACTGAGAAGTTTACACAATTCATAGAAAAGGGGTTTCTACTGAACGGAAAGATCTATATAGGGTGTTATGTAAGTACGTCGCCAAATTCGAAGGGGTGATTCTTCGAGTGATTCTAAGACGAAAAGTTTTTTTACCCAAAGGTCCGGTAATGCTTTGCTTTCAAGATACAGGGTATAAACATTTTTAAAAGAAATAATGTTTTCCTAAATATGTTGATAATCCTTCAGCCGATTTTGTTGAAATTTGGCATTGTTATTTGGGTTCGTAAGGGGCTAATTTAGCCCCAACTAGATTGGAATCATCATGTACAGTGGCGTCCCGGAAGGCACCTTAGCCAATATTTTTGTATTTTTTTTTCGCATTACGCAACCGAAACTACCACTTTTTCATTTTGAGCATTTTTTTCGTATCTTACTTTGTTTTTTGAGAAAAAACATGAAAATCACTTTATTGCATGTCCCTGGGACAACAAAATGAAAAAATTTAACTACCAAACCATCAAAAACTGGGGTGTACTTGTTATTTTTTTCCATATCAATGGTTTTAGAAATCATTATCAAAAGTAATGCAAGGAATAATTTTTTTTCATTAATTATTGAAAAATGTTTTATTGTTGTCCATGGATATGCAATAACGAGATTTTTATTTATAATTAAACAATTAAAATTACACGAAAGTAATCTTTTGAATTTTTAGATTAACTGTTTTCGATGAAACAAAGAACGTTAATTATTATTGCAGTTTTTTTAAAGTAAAGTTAGAGTGCCATGGCAGGAAAAACAATTGTACAAACCAATTTGACTGTGGCATAACTTGAAACAGTGCATACGTAATTATTTGAAGTGTTTCTGAGAGTTTTAGGCTATAAAATTCGTTCCTGGTATAGAAAAATGGTTCGGTTTACAAACTCAAAAATGGCCGATATGCATTTTGTTTATGGAATGGCCCAAGGCAATTCCAGAGCGGCTAGACGCATTCATAAAAAAATATATCCTCATCATATTGTACCAAATAGACAAACATTTGTAAGAATACACGGAAGGCTGTGCGAATCAGGCACCTTCGAAAGGTCGGCTGTTATTATTGGGAGACCTGCAACGGCAAGAACAGTGAAGCTGGAGGAAGCAGTTTTACGTGAAGTTGAGCGTAGCCCCGATACAAGTACACGCAAGTAGGAGATTTAAGCCGGTTCTGGCTCTCCCCCCACCACTATGACGTCACGTGTGACCTTGAATGGTTGCAGGTGTGCAATGTGTGTGTGTTTGACCTTGAGATTTGACTTTGAGATTTGTCATTGAGTTTTGACATGGGGTTTCGTCGACTTTGAGATTCGACTTCAGTTTTGACCTTGAGTTTGACCTTGAGATTCATAACATTAAGTTTTGACTTTGAGATTTGACCTTGAGTTTTGATGTTGGGATTGTTTCGGCAACCTTAAGATTTGATCTCGATGTTTGTTTGACCTTGACTAAAGTTGTGGTGTAGGCATACATATTCTGTGTAGTCATGACCTTCATGAATCCTTGTACTCTCCAAGCGAGGAGGGCGTTTGTCCTGTGAGAGAGCTAAGAGTGAACTGCGAGTATTGATGAGTGCGTTGAATATCAAGAGAATCTCCTCAAAATCCATACAGATTGCGCATCGCATCGGACTTGTTGTATGGTGGGGGTATTTCACTGAAATATTCCAGGAGAAGAGTATTTCGAATCAGTGTCTCCTCCAGTGAGCTATTGAAAACAAGTTGTTGAAATGTATTCGTGTGATTGTGGTAGAGCTTTCACCCGTAGTGATAATCTTCGTCGACATCAACGGGAAACTTGCCAGGGAGGTCCTTCAGTGAAACGAGTTAAATTGAACAATGGCGATGACTCACCACCTGCACCACTCTATACATGTAATTGTTGTAATGTGACATTTCCATATTGTCAAGTCAACTCTCACAATAGAACACTCGCACACAGGACGAATTCATGTGTTCACTTGGGAGGTGGTGTACACCTCATTAAAATGCATTCAAGTGTCGCATTTCCAGCTACAGAGTATCTAGTGAGAATATGTATACAGAGTATGCACCTTTTTCAACGATATCAAGCCCAAAGTACTCGAGTTATTGGAAAAAACATCAAACTACACAACTCCATCAAGGTCAACATGGAAGTATTTGGAAGTTATGTCATTCAAACACAGGAATTGACAGATATAAAATCATTCAATTCTCCCAATCGTATAGCAGATCGATCAACTGATTTGAATGGATTATTTGATGCGTTTCGTGACATTATAATTGCCCAAAGTACGGAGTTTGAGGAGCGTGATTCAGGTTTGTAGTTATAATTGTTGCCAATGATGAAAGGTTTAATAAAAGTAATTTTTCAGGATGGAGTTGTGAAAAATTATGTTCCTTGAGGTGAACATAAACAAATACAGTCCACATGGCGGATCATCATACATGAAACTTCCCGAATTCATTGAGAGAAGAAAGGTGTTGTCAACATAAAAAATGAAGACCAATGCTGCTTTGCATGGGCCGTGACATCTGCATTATTCCCCACTAATAATAATGTATCGGAGGTGTCATCCTATCCACATTATGAGACTGTCTTGAATGTAACAGGTATGGATTTTCCAGTAAAATTACGTGATATAAAATGTTTGAGTATTTGAATGATATTTCAGTCAATGTTTATGGTTTGGAATCTAAGATGGAGAATAAGAGAGTCAAATATGAGGTGATTGGGCCCTGCGATACTCTCAGAGAAAACTCAGAAGACATGTCAATTTATTGCTTATCACAGATGAGGTGGGAAATAGTCATTATTGTTGGATAAAAGATCTCTCAAGATTGGTGTCAAGTCAAATTTCAGCTCATGAACACAAAAAATATTTCTGTGATGGATGTTTATTGTACTTTTCGAATGAGCGATTACTGTTGCGTCACCAGATGCACGATTGTAATCATGTATGTACAACAGTACCGCAAACTGATTTCAGAATCAATAAATATGGGAAAATGGTGGCCGGTAATACATTAATGTTTGAAAATTTCGAAAGACAAATGAATGTACCTTTTGTAGTATATGCAGATTTTGAATCGATTCTGAAGCCTATACAAACCACCGAACCGAATCCCGAACTCGCGTACACGAATAGAACCTTCCAGCACGAAGCTTACTCATTTGCTTATCTGATAAAATGTTCCTTTGATGATAAATTAACGAAATTTGTTTCATATAGAGGTGCTGATGCGGCAAAAGTTTTCACAATGCGAATAGAAGAAGATTTGCGGAATATATATAATAAGATGTTAAAGTCAGAGATCACTGCCATCTCACGGAACAGAAGGGATGTTAAAGTCAGAGATCACTGCCATCTCACGGGGAGAAAAAGATATCCAGCAGCGCACTCTGCCTGTAATTTGAATTTCAAAATACCAAATTTCATCCCCATTATATGCCATAATATGAGTGGTTATGATTGCCATATGTTCATTAAAGAATTGTATGAGGAAAAGGATAAGGTTGATGTTATTCCCCAAACTAAGGAAAAATACATTTCGTTTACAAAACATCTCTACACACATAGCTATCAAAGTAAAGAAGGAAAAATTAAGAAAAATTTTTGAAAATGAGATTTATAGATAGCTTCAAGTTCATGTCAAGTTCATTAGAAAAGTTGGGTGCAAATTTGAGTGATAAGCAGTGTATAGAGATGTTAAAATGTTTTCCCGATAAAGAAAATTCAATTTAATGAGGCAGAAAGGTGTTTTCCCATATAGTTTTGTGGACAACAAGAGCCGAACGTGTTTGGGCACTATTTGAATGTAATCAGTTTTATGACAATTTGAATGAGGAACATGTATCAGAGAAAGATTATATGAGAGCCGAACGTGTTTGGGCACTATTTGAATGTAAGAGTCTTGGAGAATATTCGGATTTATATTTAAAATCTGATGTCCTACTACTATGTGATATTTTCGAGAATTTTAGACGGATTTGTTTAGATACATATAAGTTGGATCCAGCTCAATATTATACTGCACCTGGATTATCTTGGGATGCAATGTTGAAATATACAAATATTGAACTTGAACTGCTAACTGACATTGATATGATAAATTTTTTCAAAAAAGGTATCCGTGGAGGTATTAGTCAATGTAGCGATAGGAAGCATATAGCAAATAATAAGTTTATGCCTGATTTCGATCCCAATGAGCAATCATCATTCATTTCATATTTGGATGCTACAAATTTATATGGGCATAGTATGTCACAACCATTACCTACATCTGATTTCACTTGGCTAACTCGAGAAGAAATCACAAATTTAGACATTATCCTCAAGAATTGCACGATAAACATTCCGACCTTCCTTTTCTGGTAGAAAGTATAGTGCCACCAAATTCCAAAAGCAAAATTCCAAAATTGATTCCAAATTTGAATGATAAGCGAAAGTATGTGGTTCATTATAAAAACTTGAAACAGGCTGTCAATAATGGTTTGATTGTTATGCATACTCATAGAATCCTAAGATTCAAGCAGTCATGTTGGATGAAGCCTTACATCGATCTCAACACTCAAATGCGTAATAGATCTAATAATAAGTCTGAGAAAGATTTCTATAAGCTAATGAACAATGCAGTTTATGGCAAAACGATGGAAAATGTTGACAATAGGATTGATGTAAGGCTTGTCACACATTGGCAGAATGCTCACAGAAGTATGGGAGCAGGGGCTCTGATTGCACGACCAAACTTCAAAAGTTGCACAATTTTTAATGAAAATTTCGTTGCGATTCAAATGGGTAAAGTGAAAGTGTATTACGATAAACCATTGTATTTGGGATTCTGTGTTTTGGAATTATCCAAGACTGTAATGTATGATTTTTACTATGGATGTATAAAGAAAGAATTTGGTCAGAATGCTTCTCTGCTCTACACCGATACAGATTCTCTAATTCTGAAAGTAAATACGGACAATTTTATGATTTCATCAGCAACAATATAAGCAGATTTGACACATCTAATTACATTGAACATAATAAATTCGGCATACCTGTAACAAATTCAGTCTTGGGTAATTTCAAAGATGAGTTTCCCAATGATCCAATAATTAGTTTTTATGGTACTGGTGCGAAAGCATACTATGTTCAATCTCTAGCAACAGAAGTAAAGAGAGCCAAAGGGGTAAAGAGATCTGTGATAAAGAATCAATTGACATTGGAGGATTACAAGAAAATAGTTGAGAATGGTGGTAAAATTTTTAGGAAGATGAATTCATTCAGAAGCATCTCACATGATATGTTTACGGAATTGAAAAATGAAGTAGCACTATCATATGATGATGAAAAAAGATTCATAATTCCCAATACAACACAAACCCTCCTTGGGGTCACAATGACATTGAGTTCTATCATGCGATCCCAATGAAACTATTCGTATATGTAATAACATAGTTAAATCTTTTCTCAAGAATATGGCATGAATTCCGAAAGTAGATTGGATTATTTAATCGCATTATTGAGTGCTGAAATAACTGAATAATATCATTCGCAATACTCAAATTAACTGGAAAATGCATAGTTGAGTTGTTAAAATAATTAATATATATAGCATTGACATAAGTAATGAGAAAATAAAAGTATTGAGGCATACTATTGTGTTTCATTTTGAATAGAAGTAGTGAATCCTCAAAATAATTCAATTTTCAATCTGCGTCCGCGAATCAGAAATTTGTGCAATTATCGTTTCGCGGATGCAAAAACTAGTAAAAATTTATTCCAGAGATCGCAGATTAATTTTTCTTTCGCGGTCACCGAAACTACTCCGCGAAACCGCGGAACCGCGAAATCGAGAACCGCGGTTTTACACGGGTAAAAGCCGCGGTCTAAAACAACAAGACCGCGGAGCGATCTTGCGCCGCTAGTGGTGCGAAAGACTTGCCCGCGGTCTTGACTCCGTAGTCTACCAAAAAAAAAAATTGCGCCGCTGCGCGGCGCCAAGACCGCTCCGCGGTCGAATGAAAAAATGTGTTGGAGGCTTATATATCTTTAGATCTTTGTCACAATGATCAGTGTGAATTTATCCATGTTAGTGGAAAGATGAGTAATGTTATAGATAAATTTGGTCGCAAGAGGAAATGTAATCATACTTCAATCATACATAGATCTACTGGTGTTGGTTTAAAGCACACACAAGATGGAGACTATGATATGCAGGGCAAACGATTGAGGAATGTTGGTGATCCAATTGATGCGAGCGATTGTGTAACCCTCACATATCTCGACAATCAAATAACAGACACGAAGGAAGTTACTCTTGCTGCTGTACAAGCATCCGTTCAATCAGCAGTGGACATTGTATTAAAAAGAATTGAATCGTTGGAAAAGAAAAATTCATCCACTCATGGAAAGACATCTGATCAAGCATTATTGCATGTTCCCACCGCCTGGTTGCCAACCCAACATGTCATTGAAGATCCTCAGTATATGTAAAATATATAATGTAGTTAAAAACATCTGTTTTCTTGTGTGTTATTTGGAAGAAATAAAATTGGAAAAGATGCTTAATTGTGTGTTTTATTTAGAATTTGATGGAATACACTCAAACTTTGAGTGACAACTTTCAGAACATTAATCGATATTTCGTCAGGCCAAAAAAATGCCATAGAAAATAAATTACAAGTCAACTATCTCACCATCTCAATACCAACAATATTTGTAGCTAATGATCTGTAAGAAAAATATTAGTGATATTAGTATATTTTTCCAAATATGATAATAAAAGACTTCATGAAGCAGAAGATGGCGCCCTCTCACGCACCATCCCGTGTGACCAACCAATAATTCAAATGTACACTCCAATCTGCTTTATGAAGTCTAGGAAAATCAACACTATTCAAAGTTATCAACTAAACATTATTAGATATTATTTGAGATATTTATCACAATGTTCCTTATATACACCCTCATGAAATTTAAACATTGCTAAATTTCGCTGATATTGAGCCTCGCGATTGGCATTCAATTTTTCCAATTCTTTTCCCACCTTCGACCTTGGACGATGTTGGTATAGGTTCAGCTGAAGCAACAGATGGTCTACGATAATTACCATCGATCGATTTAGCCGCCACCGGTGCTAGGGATTCCACCACGATGGCTGTGTCGGGTACTACATTTCGCTGCCGCCATTACTGGCGGCCCGTGCAGTTGGCATGGCGTATGGGCTGTATTTCCTCACACCATCCTTAAACTTCTGCAGTCCCGAACACTTGGCAGATCCTCTCTTGGAGACTTTTGCCTTTATAGGAGCCTGCTTTTTGGTTAGTTGCTTCACCGAAGGAGGTCTCGTGGTGAATTCGTCATCGGAATCCGAACACCTGCGCTTCATGCTCAACCTCGATGGTCCAGCGTCGTTCAGGGATGGTACGGGTGACAAAAGAGCTGGCAATGGATTATTCCATTCGGAACATTGTGATAATCTATCATCCTGAATCACTCCACCTTCCATTTGGGATGGTCCCGCCACACTAGCTTATCGACTATCACCATCTACGCCAGCGCGAGCCAAAGCCATGATGTTCAAAATTGTCAGTGCAGCGGAAGCATCATGCGATGGGGGGGATTTCTTCATGATGAAAATCTGAAACAAAGCTAAAATGTTAGATAGATACCAGCGAGCAGAGTCGAAGGAATGATTGTTTCGATCCAGCACTCGTAGTTTTATGCCTTTTCCCCACTCTTCGGGAGGAGAGTCCATGTAGAGCGCATGCGCTGGCAATATGCAGGATGGGTGATGTTTACACGCCTTAGGCGAGTGCATGTTTTGGGGAGGGG
The DNA here is from genome assembly GCA_018342105.1 of Gonioctena quinquepunctata. Taxonomy (NCBI): domain Eukaryota; kingdom Metazoa; phylum Arthropoda; class Insecta; order Coleoptera; family Chrysomelidae; genus Gonioctena; species Gonioctena quinquepunctata. The sequence goes on from JAFIRS010006300.1 coordinate 25,477, forward strand.
GTATTGAAGTTATTTCTACGACTCATATTCAAGTTTCGGTATGTGTGAGTTTCTTGGAGTGGATTAAGATCGAAATCATATAAATTAAATCCTGCAATGGTAGGACTTCATTCGAAACTTGTATCTTGTTTAGAACAACAAACAGCAACAGCGGACCCGCCAACGATGAGGGAGCATTGGCTGACGAAGATTTAGAATTATCAAAATGTGTTTCAAACGTGCCGTTGAAGAAGTTGTCAACATGATGGAAGAATTGAATATTCAAGAGGAAGCAGGCTTCATGGAAGAAGCAGAAGCAGATGCTGCAGGTGGAGCAGATGCTGCAGAGGTAGAACCAGCAGCAGCAGTGGACCCGCCAACGATGAGGGAGCATTGGCTGACGAAGACCAAGACGAAGACGATCATTTGATTGCCGATGATGAGGGGCTAGGTGAAGACGTCTTCAACGACCTGGATGAGGTGTTGTCCAGAGGCAGGGTGATCAATACCGCATCGATTGCTCACCAGGATATCCTGTACTGTGTCAACTACAGTATTACAGAGGTGATGACGAGGGATGGGATGGCGAATCTGTGTTTGAATGTTTCCCCACATTCAGCGGAATGATCAATTTCCATCAACGGTGTTGGGCATTTGATATGCACGTGAGAGGGAAGTTGAGAGACATTGAGATGAAATTTTGTGATCGCTAAAATTCCATTATTTCAGGTGAAATTGGCAGATATATGTTGCTATTGCAATAGTTAGTTTTTATTAACATAATTTTTTTTAATGGAATGATTTTATATATATATTGTATATTTTTTAAATATAAATTTATTTTGATGTTGACCTTTTTTTTTGAATAAATTACCTTTCCTAATAACAGTCCTACAATTTTTCTACTTCCAAACAATAAACATTTCTGCATATGGTGAAATTGGTTACAATGCAAAAACAGATTTTTCTGAGTCATTCAAATAATTCTAACATGTCTGAGCTCGAATTAATTTTCCCTTCTTTAAAGCGACTACATCAATGTTGAAATAATATATCATTTAGTCTACACATAAAATATTCTTATAAATTGGGAGACTTAGAATTTTGAAACTCGAAATGATCAAGCACATTCCTACTACGCACTTCATTCCCACTCCTGACATCCCCTCCACTCCTCTGAATGATATAAATTGAGTCGCACATCGATCATCTCCTCACTTCTGATCATCATGTCAGATGTAACTAAAGCTTCTGCTGACTCAGTGAATATGTGTTGGAGCGTGGTGATTCACCACCTCAAGTTTGTTACCAGTGGATGATGGTCCCATCCAAGTCGTGGAGATTAGCTCTACTAGTGGCCATATGGATATGGAAGCATCAACTTCAGGACCTCCAGCGGATTGGGGATCGGACTCTGATTCAGAGTCATCTTCTGACACCGAGTCATCTTCTGCTGGGGACGACCTTTGGTGGGTGAGTGACGAGGAAGGTATGCTGGATGACCACATTTGCACCGATACTTGCGAGTGTGTGAGCGACGCGGAGTGGCGAAGAAACTACCATAATTCCTGGTGGGACTATATGCGCATACGCAGACCACCACGCAGACGGCCGGCCGTACTGCAACCGGTGGAGGACGAAGTGTTGGTGGTTAGTGATGATGATGATGATGTCATCAGATAGACTCGGACGATGATGATGATGATGTCATCATGATAGACTCGGACGATGATGTCATTGTTATAGATTAGAGGTGGAGTAGCTATTGGAGGGTAAATTTTGAAGGTAGTACTCACAGGATGATGCGATGGTTGGGGCATCATCCACAGGGTCAAGGCGCGCGGGCGCCACCCTCTACTCCACCAAGAATTAATTTTTGAATAATAAAATAGTTATACATCAGAATGATGAAAGTTGAAGAACATCGGTGCGCACACAATGATATATGTCAAATTTTATATTTTTCCCAAGTATTCAATATCACTTGGGAACAGAGAACATATGTTATAAAGTTAAGAATAAGCAAAAACTTATATCTAGTGAAATCACATTCAGTATTTACAAAAAAATATTCTTAAATTACTTATGGAAATAAGTCTATTCGAAACTTGAATGATCGACTACATTCTTACTCCACGCTTTATCCCCACTCCTGACATATCCCTCCACTTCTCTGAATGATATAAATACAATCACACGTCGATCATTTCCTCACTTCTGAACATCATGTCAGAAGTAACCAAAGCCGCTGCCGATTCCACTAGTAATATATTGGAACGTGGTGATTCACCACAACCAAGTTTATTGGAGTTGCCAGCTGGTGGTGGCTCCATTCAAGTGAATGAAGTGAGCTCTTCTTCCGCTCAATCATATGAGTCAGATTCAGACTCAGACTCATCCACTTCGTCTTCTGACGAATCTGAAGTTTCCATCGATTGGGATTTTGCTGAAACGTCCACGAATGCAACGAAAATTGTGGTTGTGCTCTAACGACGTATTCTATGGCGATTAATATGATTAGTAGTGAGGGTAAAATAGATATTGGGGTGTACATTCTCATGGGTAGGTACACACAAAGATGGTGCGAGGTTGGGGCACCATCCACGGGGTGGAGTGGGCGCGAGGGCGCCACTCTCTACTTTATCAAGTATTAATTTTCAAATATATTTGGAAATCAAAACATATATATATATATATATATATATATATATATATAAGGACAAATATACGATCTCACTTGGGAAAATGAAACATATGTTATATAGCTCACACTATACATTTATTTAACAATCACAAAATCTTTGATTGAATATTTTCAGTCTATGAACAGCATTCAATGTTGGATCAATAATGTTAGCAGCTTCATTTATTCTTCTTCGGAATCTCATTCGATCTGCTGCCACATATTGCCAATACGTCTTTCGTGCATTTTTATATGCATAACTCCAAGTTACCAAATAGTAGGTTTCATTATTATTTTCATTTATCATTACTCTTTTCATAGTGGTGTACGTGTGTGTGTGTATGCGTGATGCGACTTATTCAAACTACACAATTCAAATGAAGTGATTATATTGAATATTACATATATATATATATTTCGTTGTGGATTATCTGACACAATAAAGAAAAGAAATATTTTATTTTATTTTATTTAATTTTATTTCTATTTATACTATGGATATAAAAAACTATAGATTCATCCGAGTCGACCTCTTCATCCGATTGCAGATATATTGTTTCGTCCGAGTCATAGTTTGAATCTTCTGCAGGTATATTGACTTGAAGATCTTCTTCTTCATTGGGCACCCATCGCTCCAAATTATGGTCCCATATGACGGCGAGGACGGTAGGTTGTTGTCGTCTCCTCTCTATAGTCATTGAAGTTGAACTGACTTGATTGTCCTGGATAGATGCACTATCCGAAGGATTTGGTGTAACTTCCTGGGGTTGTACAGGACCAGTGGTAGAGATCAGCTTCACATATAACTTTAGACACTTTTGGACGCTAGGGTGAAGGAAAGAATCAGAAACCATTCAATCAATAGATAGCGAATGATTGTGAGAATACAGTTAAAGTAGCGGAGTACCCCTCCCACACATGAGTGTAGATGGAAGGAGAGTGTCGAAAATATGTATATAAATGGTGACACACATGTCTACTACATCACATTAAAGTTTCAATCTTTGATTCTTACATTGAGTTTGAAAATATCATTAAAGTTATTGAAATGAATACCGCCGAAAGTTGCAGCATTTTATCAACTTTGTTGGGTGATGGAGTGAGAAGTATTTGTCAAATGATGTGATTGCAGAATTGGGTCAACATGAACATTCAAACACTACAACACCAGATGATTTGCGGGATTTTGATATGGCCGAGTTTATCATGATGACTGATGAACCAACAACAGCAGCAACAACAACAATTGATTATTTGGAGCGTGATATTGAAATATCTGAATTATTGCCAACCTGTTCTTCTGCTGCCCAATAAGGAGGAAGAGAAAGTAGACGAGGTGAAAATAGGAGGCGAAATACACTCGATGTTACCGACCTGGTGGTTCCAAAGCCGCTTCTTCCAAGGCTAAAGGAAGGTCAAAAAGGCAATTCAAGGAGAGCAGCATCATCATCATCTCTTTCCCCAGATTCCATATCAACGTCACTATTGAATTTCATTGATCTTTCATCGTATGCCCCTGCAGAAATGTGTTGAATTCAAAAGTTGGTGAAAGAGGCATCCTTGATGAAAGCTGTCCTTGCTCAGTGTGACGAAAAGGATCAAAGTTTGCAAAAGGATGTGAAAACCATAAGTAAACTTCAGAGGAGCGCATTGCAATCATGAAGAAAGACTTGTGCAAAAGTTGAAAAACAATATGATGTCTCTGCTAGACAAAGTTGATGTGGACGGAGAAATAACGATGATTTGCGCAAGAATGCAGAGAAGGAGCTAAATGAATTCCACAACACCAAGGAAGCTGTCATGATGACATATCAGAAGTGCATAAAGACTTGAACAATGTATTTCACAGTGATAGTGAATAGTTTTAATTTAATAAATGTATTGACTTGAGTATATTGAATTTGAATGTGCAAATGTAATTGTGTGGGTTGTGGGCAATTAAAATAAAAATACTTTGAAGCATAAACTAGTTTATTATTTTAAAACATTATATCATATGAAATATTACAAAATGGCATTCTTTGAGATCCATGAATTGTGTTCATTGGAAAAACCTAACCATTTGACAAACACTTTTGGTCTTTTTCTCTTCAATATCTTCTCGACAAGGTACACGTCCGGATTTTGAGTTTCCTGCAATTCAGCTTCATAGAAGCAGCCTTGAATAGGATTCTTATCCATGTCTTCGAGAATGTATGTTGGTGGATATGTACTATTGGCTTTGACGACTTTGAATAATTCCGTGGTGAAGTTGGCTTCATAGCCCTTTTCGAATAAATTTTTATACTTGCTTATACGAACTATGTCATTTACTCGATATTTTGGCTTGATTTTTTTCATCTTCTTTCTTTTTTCTTTTTGATGATTTTCAACTTTGTAGTGGTTTTAACTTCGATGGGTTTCATACCTATTGTGCGATGTTTCTTATGGTTATATCTATGCGTTATGATTGGAAGGATTTCCAACCATTTATGATTTCCATTCATTGAAAACTCCTTATAGATCAAGTTTTGATTGTTCGAATTACTCTTTCAAACCATAGATGCTTTTGTCGTACTAAAAGTGGAATAATGTTTAATTTTTTTTCGCTCCATCAATGATGAAAATTGCTATTGTAAAATTCCTTTCCTTGATCGCTTTGCACATGTTTCGGTGAATATTTGGCATCTTCAATACCATCGCCATGGCATCAGTTATATCTTCACCAGTTTTGTTCTGACTGGTTTTGTCCACAAATATTTAGAGTAACAGTCGATGACCACCAAAATGTATCGATAGCCTTTATTAATTTTGGCATAGGTTGAAATTCTGCCAGATCTATTTGCACAAATCTCCTCTACCTTTGACGACAGTTGATCTTCTCTGGAAGTTACGACGAGCTGGCTTATGTAACTCGTCCACAATATGACGTTTGATATTATTAGCCATTCTTCTTCTTGTTCTCTGATGATATCACAATGATGAAGTGATTGTTCAATAAAATTGTATCAATATATAATACCTTCTTCACGTAGCTCCTCATTATCCATATGATCTCATATTCATGTCATGTGTGACCAGATGCTTTCGAAGCAATTAACAATCCAAACGATCCACTAACTCTTTAGGTTTATTCCAGTATACATAATTCTTCGGCTTTGATGTAAACACTTTCTGTAACTTTAATTTTTGATTCCTTCACCGCTTTGATTCACAAATGTATTGGAATTATTTCTCGATTTCAATAGTGGTCTTATGACTTCTTGATATTTCTTTGATTTTCTATATCTTATTCCATTTTGACTTCATACTTTTGTACAGTGCTTTCGTAAAATCAAAATTTCGATATATGTGTTTCAATTTTTGCATCACCAACTCAGGTGGTTTCTTGAGGAATATCAAGTTGTATAAATCTGAAGTGCCGGGGTATTGACGTAATTGCATAGTGCCATCACAAAAGGAAATATTTCCATCATCAAAACGGACTTCTAGATTCCCATTTTTAGTGTTTGTGTTGAAGGATCTACCCTCACACCATAATTCACATCATATTCACTATTTCCATTTCTAATATTTTGCAAATGTTGTTTTAGTCTCAACCATTGCTGGAAGATTCCAAATCTCGTGAACTCGCCATTGATGAAGTGGGTGTTTCGAATAGGGGTAGTTGTAGCTATTTGCTCGTCATCCACATCTTTCAGGGTATCATTATCAATACCTGAAAATGAAGTATCCCTGCTGAAAGAGTGTGTTTTCCCAATTGGACGTGCAGGTTCGGATGGAGCGAGAAGGTGTAGACGGTTTCCAATAGCAGCAGAAGAAGAGCATTGAGTGGTTTTGTGATAGGATCATAAAGTTTTCGAGGGCAATCTTTTCTTCCACATTTCCACTTTTGATGGAATTGAATTTTTGTCGAACAGCTTCGGTCGCTTGAACTAGTTGACGTTTCAAATCCATTTTGGTTTCTACACATTCATCTCGTAAGAGATTCATTATTTCGATGACGAGTTTATTGTAGTGACCTTGACGGAGTTCGATGAATGATTAAGTCTTTTCGAATTGAGATATCAAGGATATATGAAACTATCAAATCCTTTGCGATATCGTCCATCACATACTTTTCGATCTTTATCAATGACAAGGAATCCATATTGATCATCCCAGCAATTCACACACATCATTTGAAATTCTTTGAATGTGACATCGGGCGAGACGTGATCAGAGAAAATATGATGTAAGTTCATCTCGTCTTGTTTGAATATGACGATGAAGTTGGTATTGTCACGCACTAGCTGTTTGGGGACTCGTGAATAGGTCTGTGCTAGATAGAAGCAATCAACATCTTTATGGCGTCCCATACAAAAATATGATCGGATAATATCCTGCTTTTCGCAAATCACATCATCAAAAATGAACACTGAATTTGGTTTGGCATCAGAGGGTTGCACAATGTCTGCATTATTACTGAATGTGAAGAAACCCAATCCTTTTATGGCGCTAACACATTGCGCAAGTATTCATATTTCGTTGATTCAACGACTTTGAATAGAGATAAACGTTTGCAAATCGCAATCCTTGTGGATGTGTCAGTAGAGATATCATGGCATTTGTCTTTCCACAATTTGACGGACCGATGATTAATGAGCGAACAGATGATGGAAGTAGTGGGCCATGTCTCAATGAGTTCGCTCCATTTAATCCAGTCCCGATTTTCTCATCCAAATTATCTACTGCAAACTCTTCTTTTTGCTTGACAATGCGCATTGTTTGACGGTTCGACACTTATTAACTTATTAGTGCAAGATGTGAGATATGTTTCATTTAAATGTCTACCACCACACGGAGCAGACTTAAAAGCAAGAGATCGAATAATAAAAAAGGTCGAGATTTGGAGATTCTTTAATAAATAAATTGCCGTTTGAATTGCATTTACCTGGGGGATATCAATATTGTGGACCCGGAACTAAATTACAAAAACGATTGGCACGCAACTGATCAGGCATCAATAAATTAGATAGGGCCTGTAAACACACGACATTCAATACTCGGAGAATCTCGACGATATTGGCTAGACATAAAGCAGACAAACAACTTGAATACAGTGCTTGGGATAGGGTCAAATCGAAGGACGCAAGCATTCGTGAGAGAGCAGCCGCTCTACTCGTCACCAACATAATGAAGGCGAAAAGGCGTTTCGGTATGGGTTGTGATGTGAACAATGTCAAACAACGAAGGAGAAAAAATAAAGCATTGAAGAAAAATGGGCGAAATAAAATCAGAAAAGTAGCATTCGGAGCAGGAATTGTACGAAAAGTTCGGGATGAATTACATAAAGCTGGAGGTAATCAATTCGTGACAAACAATAGAAAGATGCCACAACAATGGCATTGAAAGCAGCACGTAAATATTTGAAGGCAGCAGCGGAAAGAAAAAATTCGCACACCTCGCATAATACCTATTCCTAAAGTTGGTGGAATTTTACCATTGATACCAATTTTGCCGATTATCTGCATTGGTAGTTTGGCTGGGTGCTGCTGCAGGTATAAGCAGAGCTATAAATTCGGCAAGTGCGAGAGCAGAAATGATCTGAAAGAGGTAAAACATCATAACAGAAAGATGGAGGCGATAGCTTTAGGAAAAAGGGTAGTGGTTTATTCTTGAAACCATATCGCAAAGGCCTCGGTATCTATCTCAAACCCTATACATCAAAAACTAATTGATGCCCTACCTCTTAAACCTCTCACAGATATAGATCTTACATATTATGCCACACAATTGAAAATTCCACACTTTCGTGGTGTGTTCATGCGTGATAATTTGCCAACCTCAGGACCACGTAATCATGAAACAGCCATCATCAATTTGGATGGATTCAGCGGTCGAGGAACACATTGGGTGGCATACAGGAAAGTGGAAGAGTTGCAACATATTTCGACAGTTTTGGAGATTTACCCCACCAGTGGAGTTGGTCCATTACTTCGGAAAGGTACGCATGCAGTCGAAAAATTATGTATAATTATGAACGTGAGCAGAAATACAATACAGTTGTGTGTGGACACTTATGCTTTGGAGTTTCTCTCTTCCAATCACCCGAAAAAGCTAAAATGGATTTCACGCCAGAAATGGATCGAGAGGCTATTAAGAGAATGGGCATTCCCTCATCGCATATTCAAGATAACGCAGCTTGAAAAAATGAGTAAAGTCAACTTGCGGATATGCCCAAAGAGGTCATGATTACTTGTGCAGCTAATGAAATTGCCATCGGTTTGGGAAATACTTCCCAAACACCTTCAGGAGGATATTGATATTTTAAAATATAACAATTGCTATAGAGCATCATATGGACAATGCAAGTGTTGGAACATCAAATTCCAGTGATGTGAATGATGGACCCATAACCTCGAAAACTATTTTGTTGTTATTGCACCATCGATGATTGTAATATTGGCGCCAATAACAATCAAGTTGAATTGGGACACACAATGCCGCCGAGGAAGAAGAAAATTATTTCGCATGTGTTGTGAACAACAATAAAATGATTTGTTATCATATAGAATGCAATCAGTCATGTCACGAAAGTTCGAGCTACAAGCTGTTGGAACCAGTGTCTTGAGTGCAGACTTCTACCACCCATTGAGCTGGATAAGAATAGCCAGTTATGGATTGGGGCTTTTGGGATTCTATGGATGCAACACAATCCACAATGTCACGGAAACAAACAACTTGATCACTTTCTTTCATTCCCGCAAATAAAGCCGCCACAGTCAGTTCTAAACGTATTTATAAAAATACCAAGTGGCGCATATGAGATAGAAGAAATAAATGCTGTTATCCAACAGAACTTGAATTCCATGTATTTCTGGCGCTGAAACATGATGACACCACATTGGATGAATTATTTCAGCCTCCGAGCAAACAATAATACATTCAAATGTATGATGCAATCAAAGTATGTGGTGAACCTGAAACATGAAAACTCAATAGCATCCTATTTGGGATTCGAGAAGAAAGAATTCAGTGCAAATCGCATGCATGAATCTACATCTCCTGAATATTGTACTCGTGAGACTCATTCGATTGGATTGCAATATCATTTCAGGATCATACATAAATGACGAAGAGAATCATATTCTTTTTCATTTGACGTTGATGTTGAGCCGGGTTATAATATAACAAAGAGCCAAACAACATTATTTATATCCCATCAGTCCGGAAGGACGTCAGTTCATCGACAACATTACGCTGCGGATATTGGATCATCGAAATAATATCATTGATTTCGGTAGTGTGGAAGAAATAGTTGTCATATTGGAATTGAAGAAATTACAATAACGAATGTAATGGGTTTTTGCTACAACAAACGACAAAACAGTGAATACGAAATATTTTCACCAAACGAAGATCGTCATTCATCAAATATCGTCAAAAAGAAAAGCTTTTGCCAGGAAGAAGGTCATTCCACAAGTGTATGCTGAACGACAAAGACATACATTGTCAGCGAAAGATCTTAATTTTCTAAAATCGATTGGACTCCGAATTCGACAATAAAATGGTACTCGAAGCAAACGGTGACAAGTTGAATATTTTCAATGAACCAGTGGTCGATCATTCTCTCATAAGTCTGCACGAGCATACCTATAAGCCGTATGGATCACCATTGTTCAAGAATTCAGATGAAATCGAATTACAATCAACAATCAAGATGTAATACTGGACATTGCCGACAGTTTCATTTTACATTGAGGGAAAATTCATTCAAAGAAGTGAACAAAGTATGCTATCTTTCCAACAATGCTTTGGCATTCCTCTTCGATGAGATCCGCTATGAAATGGGTGGTGAGCAAGTTGCCGTTGTTCGAAAACCAGGCATAACATCCACAATGAAGAATATGGTTTCATTTGGTCAATCCACACTCTCACATGCTTTTGACAACTGGATAGGGACTTTCCGACACAAAACAACACATCATTGATGCACCCAGTCATTTATTCAGTGGAAAACTTCCTCTCAAATATTTGATGGGTTTTGCCGAGGATTATAAGAAGAGCATTTAATGCACAAAACAAGAACTGATTTTGATTATAGCTCGTTCATTCAAGAATTCATATATTGGAGACGTTGATGCCTCTTTGGAAATTACAAAGATTGAATGGAAAAATAAAACATATTGTGCTTGATGACAAGCAGAAGCTCAAATTATTCAGTAGAATAAATAAGAGTGGTCTGAATTCAAAAATCAAGTTGGCTTATCGTATGTGGGATCTTTATGAATTACCCTCATTTGCGTACCCTTCTTCAGATATGGGCAATAAAACAACCAACACTTTGGAAACACCTCGCTTCATAATTGTGGTTTTCAAAGTACCACTGCATCAAAACAAGAGCACTGGATGTGACAAAATTCATAAATGCTGACATTAATAACACCCGAGTGTATTTGAACTCTGAAGTCTACCCATATAGACGTTGGAACCTGGACTTTGAAAAAAAACTATTCTCTTCAGCTTACTATGCATATGAGGACTTTCAACGTATTTAAATTATGACAAAGATATGAGTGAACCTCTTATGGACCTTGAAGCATTTCAACAGAATCCCTGTTCATCATTGATTGTTACATCAACCGAATGCTACAAAATCATCTACAGTGGATATCAAGCTGGAGTTCAGAAACAAGAAAAATAAATTTAAAAAGCCAACACCAAAGTCTATGCACTCTTATACGATCCCTTTCTTGACTTACTTACAATGCATTGGATGGCTCTGTTCGTAATTCACTTTGAAATGTTCAATATTTTTATTTTGTACTATATATCAGATATTTTTAAGTATATCAATAATGTTTTATGTGTAATGGAAAATAAATAAACAAGATTTTGTAAATATATATGTTTTATTTCTTTCAAATATCTACATGATCTTCATCATCATATTCATCATATAGTTGATATTTCTCGATGATGTCATCAGGTAGGAATGGTAAAAGGGTGGGAAATCCTTCCAGATCCAATTTGATCATTTCTTCACGGAATTGTTAGCAAGTTTAAAGGCTCCTGGCTGAATTCCTCACAAAGTATTGTACCCTTGACGTACTTCTCGGAAAAATGTGACATTTTTGTTTCTTCATCGAAACAAACATTAAAATCATAGACTGTAGCATGGAGGGACATCTTGACTTAAAGACATTCAAGTAGGAGTTCAATCTTTTCGATGGCTGTATTGATGTCCATGGCTTCCGTCCAACATTGACTCGAATATCCACATATTGAAAACTGAAACAGAAAAAAGAATTGTTAATATATTCCATTGACATTCAAATAATTTTACTTACATGAGGAAAATGTGATGCTCAAATATAGTACTTCACACTGGATATTTATTTTTTAATGGAGAAATATCTATATTCAACATAAAATCACTTTTCCTAACTATTAACATATAAACAATATTATCATTTAATGTAGTTAATTCTGGAGTCGAGTTCTCAAACTCCCTGCTACTTTTTTGGACTCTGACTAAATATGTTATTGTATATTTGAAATCCCGAAGCATTTATGCAACTGACATCGTCCGCATTAATTCATCAAATACTTTTTGACAACCGAGTTTGAATAAAGTATCATTATCCTCCGTAATTCATTAGAATAGATCTCCCATATCGGGTTATACAAATCATCCTTTCCAAGTATGTTGAAGCTTTACTTGATAGGTAATGAAATGATGTGGTCTTTGTTCAAAAGCTCCCACCCCTTTTCAATTATTGAAGGTGATTCTCTTCAAATCTACAACTTTTGGAAGAAAAGACATAGTAAGACTGTATAGAAAAAATATAGATTATTTCACCCTTTTATAAAAATACACTCACCTCAATTGGGAAACTTCTCGTACTCTGTATTCCCCCTCTGATGATATTATCAACATCTGATTTCCCATCAACGACTCCCCCATTTTATAGGGGCATCCCCACCCCATTTCCCGTAGATGGGAGTGCTTGAAGGTCAGTGCGCGCTTGAACATCAGCACATTTCATCAATACTCGCGGGTTACTCCTACACTTTTCTCACAGGATGAATGCCCTCCTCGCTTAGAGCAAAAAATTTTGAAGGTCATGACCTTTCACAGAATATGTATGCCTACCACAACTTTAGTCAAGGTCAAACAAACATCGAGATCAAATCTTAAAAATTTCCAAACAATCCCAACATCAAAACTCAAGGGGAAATCTAAATAAAAATTAATGTTATGAACCCAAGGTCAAACTCAAGGTAAAAACTGAAGTCGATCTCAAAGTCGGCCCCATTCAAAACTCTGAAAATCTCAAAGTCAAATCTAAAGGTCAAACACACACATTGCACACCTGCAACCATTCAAGGTCCCGTGACGTCATGGTGGGGGGGGAGAGCCAAACCCGGCAAATCTCCTACCCCGCAGTTACAACAATGAAACATTTCTCACTTCACTGTATGGAAAACCCGGGGGGTATCAACTGTACCCTTACCACATACATTTTTCAAGCGTTATTACTTGCGTTTTCCCCCAAGCTCTTGTTTATGCTATTTGGGTCTTTCAACAACATTTCTGACATTTCTACCCCGTATATTTTTTTACCGATAAAGCGTTTTTCCCGAAATTCAATTATGAACTTTCTAAAATCATATCTGGTGGAGAAAATCCCCATGCGGTTATAGAACATTTATAACAATATTTTTCCGTGAATGTTTGGGTTGGTATTTTTAAATTTTGTCATTTCATTGGACCTCATTTTCTACCCCGAAATTGAATGGTCAAGGTATCGTCATTTTTGAATTAGTTTTACCTGTACTTTTAGAAAATGCCCCCACTGGCAGTAAGGGGAGAATGGTTCATGCGAGGGGGCCCCAACCCCCTTCAGCATAGTAACGTTAATTTCTGGATGAAACTTATGGGAAAACTGGATAGGTACGCAGGTCCCCAGTCATGGCCACCCAGGTCACCCGTTTAAATCTCTTAGATTTCTTCTTTTGGGGACATTTGGGGTCCCTGGTTTATAAAACTCATCAACACTGGGAAAAATTAATCCAACGGATGCGGGATTATGTGATCAGATAAAAAACGCCGGATATATTTCAACGTGTTCGGCAATCGATTTAAGACAGGAATGCTTGCATTGGTTGAAGGAGGGCATTTTGGAACTTTGAAAGTTTTTGTGATCTTATTGTTCAATGTTTTCTTCAAAAAATTCGTACCATTTGTTTAAATTTGGGTTTTTAAAGAAGGATTCTTCCCGTTTCATGTTTTTCTTTTTATTTCCCATTTACCATTTAAAAATAGAGTGATTTTTTTTTTTTCAAAAATAAACAAAATACGGAAAAATGCTAGGAATAAAGGTTGTAGTTTCAGTAGCAATGCGAAACGATGGAAAATTGCAAAAAATCAGTGGAACACATTTTTTGTTAAAAAAATTTGTCGGACGCCACTGGACATGATATTTTTGATCTCGTTAGAGCTTTAATTTGCCTTGCTACTCAAATAATACTGTCAAATTTTAACAAAATCGGCCCGGATTTTTAGGGTATTTAGAAAAAAATATTTCTTTTAAAAAAGTTGACCTCTGTATCTTGAAAAAAAGTACCGGACCTACTCAAATGAACCACCCCCTTTAACTTTTCCACGTAGTTACATAACACCCTGTATTGAAACCCAAACCCTTTGGGTTTTATGACTAAAAAACCCTTTCAGCGGACTTTGTAGCAATCCAACTGTTTCATG
>JAFIRS010006301.1:0-39860 GCA_018342105.1 Gonioctena quinquepunctata
GGAACACGACTTAAATTAAACATAATCGAGCTTATCAGAAAAAACATTTGCATTCAATGTCCATTGATATTTTATGGAAGTATGCATGGATTTTCAGGTGAATATCATTCAACGTTCTGCGTGGTATTTGCCAGGAAAGTAGTTGTTTTCACCTGAGATCTACCTTTCTCTGGTTCAATTTTATATTGAATCCTTTAGGGAAGAAACCGTTTAAATTCGATTTTTCTATTCATTCCACTTCACATGGCACTTATCCTCACTATATGCTAGACGGGCTTGCCACTCCTACTGAGAAGGAATCTTTTATTGAAACCTATCGAGGTGGGAGATTTTCGGAGTGTTTCTTTCTGTCACTAGGTACCGCCAGTTAAAGTTTATCTTTTCCGGCGTACCTATAGGTGTTACAAGATCGATGATGGTTTGTTTACGTTGTGTCTCACTTCAGCCAGAGTTCTTTGGACTTTTGGCTGGTTGACTACTCCGTACTGATGAGGGCCAAGAAGCCTGAAACCGGTATGCGGATTGTTAGGTGAACACGACTTAAATTAAACATAATCGAGCTTATCAGAAAGAAACATTTGCATTCAATGTCCATTGATATTTTATGGAAGTATGCATGGATTTTCAGGTGAATATCATTCAACGTTCTGCGTGGTATTTGCCAGGAAAGTAGTTGTTTTTCACCTGAGATCTACCTTTCTCTGGTTCAATTTTATATTGAATCCTTTATGTGAAGAAAACCGTTTAAATTCGATTTTTCTATTCATTCCACTTCACATGGCACTTATCTCTCAATAATAGATCAATCAATGAAAAAAGTAGTATTCTATCACTTTCTCCATACATGGATGATAACAAAATAATCAGGGTTGGTGGTAGAATTAACAATTCTAATTATGAATATGATAAAAAACATCCTATCATACTTGGCTCAAGTCATAAGTTGACAGCATTGATTCTGTCCAATGAACATTTACGATTACTACATTGCGGACCTCAACAAATGTTAAGTTCAATACGGGAAAGGTATTGGCCAATTTCAGGAAGAAATATAGCTCGGAAAATTTCC
The DNA here is from genome assembly GCA_018342105.1 of Gonioctena quinquepunctata. Classification (NCBI taxonomy): domain Eukaryota; kingdom Metazoa; phylum Arthropoda; class Insecta; order Coleoptera; family Chrysomelidae; genus Gonioctena; species Gonioctena quinquepunctata. The sequence continues at coordinate 1,070 of JAFIRS010006301.1, forward strand.
CGTCACTGTATTATTTGTTTTCGTGCAAGGCCTTCTAGTGAACAATATTTGATGGGCAAAATGTCGTGTAACAGGATTTCATCCTTTTTCCAATGTAGGCATTGATTATGGTGGCCCTATAATGATCAAAGATCGCAAGTTAATAGGTGCCAAATCAATAAAATCCTATATATGCTTGTTTATCTGTATGTCAACAAAGGCTATTCATCTTGATGTTGTAACAGATTTATCAACAGATGCATTCATGTCTGTTTTAAAACGATTCATTAGAAGGAGAGGTAGACCTGACCATATATATTCGGATAATTCTACAACATTTGTTGGTGCAAGTGCACAGTTGAAAGATTTTTATAAGTTTCTTACATTATCAAACGATGAAATCAGTAATAATATGTCTAGAGAAGGTATTTCTTGGCATTTTATTCCAGCTAGATCTCCAAATTTTGGAGGAATTTGGGAAGCGGGTATTAAAAGTACCAAGTATCATTTGAAAAGAATTGTAGGTAATTTGGAATTGACTGATGAGGATCTATTGACAGTATTAATTCAAATTGAGAGTATACTCAATTCAAGGCCTCTAAGCCCGTTATCATCAGATCCTGCAGATGATAATCCATTGACCCCATCGCATTTTTTTATTGGAAAAAGCTTGACGGCTCTTCCAGAAATAAATTTACTGGATGTTAAAGAAACTAGACTAGGAAAATATGAGAAACTGCAGCAGGCTGTTCAGCATTTTTGGAAAAGGTGGTAGCGAGAATATATTGGAGAATTGCAGACACGTATCAAATGGAAAACCAATTTCAGTAATTTATTGAAAGTTGGGAAAATAGTGTTAATCAAAGATGATAACTTGCCTCCCTTGAAATGGGAAGAGTAGTCAAACTTCATCCAGGAAAAGACAATATAGTTCGAGTAGCAACCATAAGGGTTGTCAATGGAAGTGAAATACAACGAGTTGTGTCGAAACTATGTGTACTTCCTATTGAACAGAGTAAAAATAATTTATAAAAAGTTACTAAACGATACCAAACTATGGTTAGAACTTTAAAATATTTTGTTTATTGAAGGTATTCGATACCTGTCAATGCCCGGCGGTATGTTAAGAACTCTCTGTATATACGTTTCGTTCTTATTTTATTACTACATTTTCATAATCATAGAAACGAAAGACTCCTGGAATGTAATGTCAATAATATCTAATGTCAAATAAACGTTCAAGTCTCAACTCTAAATATTCACAATTCAATCAAATATAAAAGTGTTCACAGTCCACTAAAAGCAATAATTAACAACCAGTCTGTGGATAAAAAATTGAGCGATTTCACGCAAAAAAGTATAACAGGTATTCGGAGATTCAACGTGAGTGAGTGAGGGTAAGTATATGATGAATACATAAAATGTACAGCCAGTTTCGCTCTTTTTTTATAAATGAGATCAAAGTTGGGAAATTTAGTTTTCGGGGAGTATAATTTCTTCATTTTGTTCTAGAGAAGATAGTTATAAGGGTAGAAGTTGTAGGTATCGGAGAAAGACTTTCATTTCGTTCTTCATGCGTTGATATCGATGAATAAATTTTCGGGATAATATCAAAAATCCCTCTTTTTTGCACTATTTCAGAAGTTTTCATAACTTTTGCAATAATCTTTATAGAAGACGTACAATAACTCAATTAGGAAGACATTATGTGACTTCATAACTGTGCCAAATCTCAGCTAGATCGATTCGATTGTTTATGAATAATTGCATTTGTTTTTTCGAAATACCGTTTACCCAAACAATCGCTATAGGCAAAATAATAGATCTGAAGATGTTTGAGAAAGTGGAATAGATTATTCAAAGGTGAACTTCAAGGTGACTTGAAAATATATGTAATTTTTTGAAAAAAGGCCGTTGGAAAAATGGTAAATTTTTGCTTATAAACAAATATGATAACATTATCATTCCCGAAGATAAAGGCTTATAATTGAGCTCATTGGAAAGCTGGTGAAAAAACACGTAATTGAAAAAAATAATCTTCTGCGGCCAATAGGAGCCAAAATAAAAACTTTTTTTTGAAAAAATGATGTCCCTATTATTTATAAAAATCGAGGTTATACGTTGTCTGAAAGATGAGATAATGTTAACTTTCGATGCGCGCTTCAATTTGAAGTTTCTATATCAGAAGCTGCTCTCCCCCCCACTTGACTACGGCGCTTTTGCAGAAGTACTTTTACATTAAAGGGCTAGGACGTCATACATATCGAATCAAGTGTACATGTATCATAAAATATAGGTCTTCATTAATAATCTGTCAGAAATTACAAAAATGTGTTTTTTTTCAGTAAGTTTCTCTCGTGGCTCCTATGAGTCGTCGAAGATCAATTTATTTCTTCGGGTACGTGTTTCTCAACCAGTTTTTCAATGAGCCTAATCATAGGCCGTTATCATGAAAAATAATGCAGTAATTCTATTTGGTTATTAATAAAAAAATACCCCTCTTTCAAACGGACTTTTTAAGAACAATATTTCCAACAAATAACATATTTTTTCCACCTCTCTTGAAGTTCAACCTTTGAAAAATCTATTTCACTTAGGTAAACATCTCTAGATCTATTATCTTGCAATTGTTTAATCAAACGGTATTTTCAATAAACATATAAAATATTGGTAGCTGGGATTTGGCGCACTCATGGAGACACATAATGCCCTCCCAACCAAGGCATTATACAGTCATAAGAGTTGTTGCGAAAGTTATGAAGATCTGAAATGGTGCAAAAAACAGGGTTTTTTGCCATTATTTCGAGAATGTGATTATCACAAATGAGAAATGGAATCGAAGGTCTTTTCACCTGAAAAACTTCTCTCTAAAATGTAATAGAAAAATTCTACGGCCCGTGAATGGAATTTTCTGACTTAGGTCGTTGTTCATAAAAAATAGGGCAAAACTGGATGTACGTCTTTATGTATTTATCATCTAATAATTCTTCCTCATCAACTAAAACCTTCAGTTACCTGTAATAAATCAAATCAACTTTATTTCTCTACATACTGGGAGTAGGAGATTTGAGCCGGTTCTGGGTCTCCCCCACCACTATGACATCACATGTGACCTTGAACGATTGCAGGTGTACAATGTGTATGTTTGAATTCGAAATTTGACATCGAAATTTGATATTGAGTTTGGATATTAAGTTTTGATATTGGGATTGTTCCAACGACCTTGAAATTTGACCCTCAGTTTTGATCTTGCTAATTGATATTGAGTTTCAATGTTGAGTTCTGATAGTGAGTTTTGACCTTAAGTTTTGACCTTGTGTTTGGACCTTGACTATTGACAATGTGTTTTAATATTGGGTTCTGACTTTGAAATTTGACCCTCAGTTTTGACATTGGGTTGGGATGATTATGAAAACTTTCCATTCGAAAGAGAGTGTCGCTGTAGAATGAACTTTGTGAAGGGGTAAGCATACATATTGACTTGTATGTCATTCAAGGCGACCTCTGTGTCTCTTTTCCCACAAGGAGTGTGTCTATTCTGCTTAACGTTCCAGTACCTAGTGCACTATCGTGTCACAACCTCTTCTTGCACGCATCTCCCCGAGGTCGTGTGGGTGGAACTCTTCAAACCCTTCCAAATTGATTGTTACCTTCATATGTTTGACCGCATGATAGAGAAGTATGTGTCTTGTTATTTTTGATGGACGCCATTGAGGTAATTTCGGGGATAAAAATGTGTTTCTATACATATGCAACGTCACATTACATGGACATTGGTTTGCACTCTCCTGACTGATAGAACAAAGAAATGAAATTGTTTTTATTTCCCATCCATATTTGAAATCATATAACCTTGAGAATGTGTTCTTTGGGGTGACATTCGATTTATTATGCGGGATTGCATACATGTTGGCTTGCTGAAAGAGAACGTTGACCATTATGAATTATCAAATGTCAATTCTCAACTTAATCAACTTTTTCGAATATTGATATGAGCGCTGAATCTCGAGCGGGCAATTCTGAAGCAGAAAAATTATAGCATGCATTTTAGTTCGCTCATAGAAATTCCAGTCTTATATTTTACACTTCATATCAGTTGAGTAACGAAATATACCTCCAGATACACTCCAAGTGTTCGCTGTGCCCCATTTGTCTCACCGAGAATTCGAATCCCAAGACACATCCACTCAACTCCATGAGTTCCAGCAGAGTGAATTCTTCTCTAATTTTCATCTCGAAGACTTGCAACACCAGTGAGCAGCTGCTCGACGTCTTAGTTGTTTACGCATATTTCGCCATACAGAAGTTTCGACCTAGGAATCCTTCATTCTTTTGCGCCACACGTCAAACCTACTCAATGAGTCGGTTGTGAGTGAACCTCCTTTCCGTTTGCACATCGTTTGTCTGTCACTAAATTTGATGTCAGAGAAATTCGGCCTTGGCGGGATGCATTTGTAACCATCACTGTGGGACCGTTTCCGTTCCACTTAGGTTTTTCCACAGCGAGTCGGTATTATCAGAAGGTGGTTCTCTACAACGAGTCGCCCCCACAGCACATCTCTCTCCGTCGACGAGCGTGTTGCTCCTCACTTTCAACTTCCGTAGGCATGAAAAACAGGGTTAGTACTCAAAACTTATGCGTTCCGATGGAAAAGCTATCTACCGTGCATGTCATGTGTTAATATGTATCTATCGCCTACCCTCAAATGCAACAAAGTAGTCCTTGTTTGATTTTTAACGAAATGTGACCAGCCCTGATGCACATCAGTTAGTTGTATGTTTATTGTACTCGACATTTCTTTCTCAGTTGTCAAGGTAGACCTCACGCATAATTGTGACATTGCATACATTTTTTTATCATATCCCTTCTGAGGGTATCAAGGGTATCAAATGTTAGACCTCACGCATAATTACGACATTTCAAGATTCTTTGCAACACTTCCACCATGAAAGTATCGAGGGTAACAAGTATTCTCACAAGGTCTTTCCCGCCTAGGAGAATACATTTGGTGACTCGCTTTTCACTTGTTTGACCTCGTATGTGACTATGTATCAAATATTGACCTTTCCTCCATTAAATAGGATGTTCCATCAATTGAACCATAATAGAAAGGAATATTTGATGATGGATGATACCAGAAATTGGCTACGAATGTCACATACTCACACTATGAGGGGAATTTCTAAATATTCAAAAAAATTACTTATATGCGCACGCACCTCAAAGCAGTCTGAACTTTGAAGTAGAAAAAAATGTTTGTTCGATGTTCAACGCTATTATGCCAAACGTAAAACGTCAATGATTGTGTGACATTAACTCCCACATAATAGAGGAGTTATGTGCAACGCTGCACCTGGACTAGAAATGCAAACAAAATTCGAGATGAAAAAAAGTACTATTTGTTTCATTATATTCCAAATACATGCGAGATTTCGATTATAGATGATGAACAACCGTGACCAATTATTATGAATTTTATTCACCGAAATAATTGAATTGCTACCCCTTAACCCTCCAGTACCCGCATCAGATTTATAACACCAGTACCCGCTTCGGTCTGTCAATCCGTATTATATTTAAAAAAAAAATCGGAATGTATTTCACCTACCCTCTCAATAAAAACATTGTTTTCAAAAAACAAATTCAATTTTATTAAGAATGAGTATTTCAATAACACAAGTGTTCCGAAATGAAGTATTACTTTATAAAAACAAAAGCTCAATTGAAATAATGATTATAATAAAAGATGTCATGTAAATGAATTGTAACAGGGACATGTTCCATACATATCCACTTACGACAATTTTTTTTTTAAATCTTGTTTTTCGATTGGCTCTTGAAGTACAGACGTTGCATCTTCCAGTTCCTACATGTCCAGCATCGTCCAATTGTGCAAGTTCGCAATGATTCAAACTGCCACAAATTTCTGAAATACGAGTTTTTATAATTTGCGGGCAAGCTCTTATTTGTGCTCCCAGTTGTAAATAAGGACGTATCATTTCAAGAGATAATTTTTTCAGGAAATCACGCCTTGTACATTTCCTAGATTCCATTTCATTATTTGCATGTCACAATACAAAGGAATCAATTTCAGCTACGTTGAGGCTCGAGTAGAAGACGGTGACTACCATTGGCCATCGGTTGGTCGATCTAGCAAAATTATAATTAGCGCACAGTTGATCAACAGTATCCACTCCTATTTTCGTTTTGTTGAAATCAGTGATCATCAGCGGTTTGAAATCTTTACATTCTGGATTCATAGTATCCGAATCGTGCATGCTAGAAATTACTGAGACATTTTTCTCAATTTTGAGTATATGGAACTAAAGTACAACTCTCTCGAAAAGCAAACATGCTGGTTTTCACCTTTCTTCTCTAAGGATGTGTTCTTCTCTAAGGATGTGTAAGTTCCAATGCGGTTTTTCTTGATTGTACCAATAACTGTAAATTTTTTCTGGTACGAACTTGCAACAAGTGGTATACTCGTGAACCAATTATCGAGGGGAATGTTTCGATTGGAATCATATATTGGTTCACAGAGTCGTTCGACCACAGCTTGAGATGAATTACTCCTTTCACATGGCCCTGGTGGGTGTTGACCAACGTACACTTCTGAATTCACGGTGTAGAAAGTTTTTGCATCGGCGAGTTCGAATATTTTTATCCCCTATTTATTGGGCTTCGATGGAATGAATTGGCGAAATTGGTAGCGACTTCGAAAACCTTCAAGCTTTTCATCCACAGTCAAATATGCAGAAGGGCTATATCCGGTCTTACATTTCTCTACAAAAATATCCCAGAATTCCCTTATTGAGGCAAGTCCATCCACTTCTTTCCTCTGAAGCCGAGTACCTTTATTATCAAATCGAAGGGCGTTCAAAAGGAATCTGAATCGATTTAAAGACATGGTAAGCCTGAAAATTTCTACACCTGTTTCATCAGTTCGCCATAAATCCTCAGCATTTTGATTATTGCTTTTGAATACTCCTGCAAAATATACCAGGCCAATGAAGGCATGGATTTCTGCTTTATCTGTCTATCGACAGTCACTATTCTTTGAATAATTCTTAGCAATTGATGCTATATGTTGGTTAGTATAGGTAACAAAGATTTCCAATAGATCATCACCAATAAAATATTCCCAAATATACACAGGTTCTTCAAAATTTTTGGTAGAAATTTTTGAAACTGGTTGTCGAATAATATTTTTTGCACTTCTTTGTACAGCGATAGCTTTTTTTATCGGATGTTTGTTCCATAAAATAAACTTATTTTTTTCATATTTTGCCACAAATACGCACTTGTTTGTTACATACGGAGGTTCATTTAGAATATCTGGCAAAATATTGTCTTCTTCACTCACAGCATTTTGTTCGGTAATCATCTTTGTCTGTTAGATCCTGTTCGGTGTCACTATTTTCACATCTTACTTCTAAAATATCCTCATCATCGAAAGCCTGGTCATTTACATCTTCATCAGACTCATTATACATTTCTTGTGCAAGCATTTCCAGGTATTCCTGTTCTCTCTCAGATTCTGCCATGATTGGAAAGTAACGATTGAATTTCATCTCAAATATACTTCAAAAAAGTTACCTGATCAAAAGAAATACTTTCGCTAATGTCAATATATTCTTAACGTGTATACCCGCATCGGTCTACCACACCGTTATTATCCTATCGTCAGCTGATTGAAACTACAGCTACTGATCCGGGAAAGTCCCTATATACGAGTAAGGGGAAGTTATGCAAAACTTTATACTACAATGATCTACTAGACCGGATGTGGGTACTGGAAGGTTAAACCTATTTTATTATCTGTAGAAATTGCGTAAAGTTATTGCTAGTAGTCTAGGTCGAGGATTGAACGTTGCCAGAAGTCGGTAAAGTTGTAAGAAAATTGTTTAAATTTTATCGACAAGGTGTAGTTCTGGCGATTTCGTTCTCAGATTAATAGCTTCAAAAAGCTGTACCTAATTTGCCAGAAAGCAAAATGATGGTCAAGTATATAAAAAATCATAATATCGCAAGAAGTTGCTGAAGGGGTAACTTTTTTATGTAGGTTTTTGAATTTGTCTTGGTATTATTCAAACTTTCAATAAATTGTTAATCAATTACGAGTAGACGAAACGTAGGAGAAGTATAAATACATTCACTAATAACAATTTTGTGTTAATTCGTTTCCATGTATCAATTTATATTTAAAATGATTGCTTTCCGTTTTACCAACTTCTGGCGATATAATAATTTTTTTAAATACTTAGCCATTATTTTGCCTCCTGGCAAATTATGTACAGCTTCTTAGTATGTAAACGAAATTTTTAATATGAAAACGAAATTTCCAGAACTGCAAATTGTCTTTAAAATTTGAACAATTTTCTTACAACTTAACCAACTTCTGGCAACATTCAATCCCCGACCTAGACTTTTGGCAATCATTTTCCGCAATTTCCACGGTTAAAAGCTATAACTGTCGCGTAAGTTATGGTTCAATTAAGAGAAGAAAATCGTCAGTTGAAAATGCACTCACCTTGATCCCTCTTCTAGGCGACTTCCAACTCTTCTTCGATGTGGACTGTATATAGGTTGCGTAAGCGTGTAGCGGAATTAGCAGCAAGCGTTGCCTTTGCGGATTGAAAATAGCGAAAGCGTTAAAATAGCGAATTTTAAATCACTCACTATTCGTGCGGAGTCTTTCGTTCAACTGGTTTTCCTTCGGTTCCTCACCAGAGGGAGCGATTGGATTTGTGCGATTTTCAACATGATATACGCGGTAGATTTGAAAGGCAATAATGAAATACAATGCTACTAATACTATAAAAATGAAATACGTTTCTCTCCAATTAAAGATAATAACAATACAAAACATAAATGAATTAATGGGTGAAAAAGATTAAACAATAACTATACAAAATTTCAGTGTTGTGCTGAAATAATTTATTTCGAATACAAATTAACGCTTTCCACCAAATTCAAATTTATTCAAATTGAAAATATATTCAGTACGGTACATCCGTAATTTATCATTTATACCCTGAAATTTGTTTACATATCTCTCGTACAACGAAATTCACAATACGCTTTACCGGTTTGGAATCCAGTTAACGAAGATCATATAAACAACTTCAAGCGTATACAAACAAATTTCTGAGACATGTCGCTTTGAAAATCGGTCTGCATTATGGAAGCTATAACCAAAAGCAGATCCTGAGCATGTTGAATATGTGTTCTCTCGAAATGAATCGAAAGGAATCAGAATTTCAAACAACATACTCGTTAAATGTATTCTTTGCTAAACCAGTTCATATTTTTATTACGGATATCATGCCTATCTAAATTCATGCGATTAGGTGAAGAATTTTACAGCAACTGCTTTTGTCTGACAGAATTGAACTCAAATTCTTTAAAAGTTTTTGTTTAGCTCAATTAATTGTCCACACATTGTTCTCTTCTATGTTGTTAGTTTGTAGCGTTGATAATCGTCAAAATTCAATCTCTAATTGTTCAAATCTGTCTAATTATTTTCTTTTTGATTCTGTACTATTACTTCCAATTGTACTTACTTGATAAACTATTGAATGTTTCATATTGTAGAAGAGGGGTTGAATAAAGATCAATAAATAATTAAATTAATTTGGATTTCATAGGATGGTCTATTTCTGGTGAAACCGGAACTGCCAAGAATTTGAAGAAGCAACATTCAGTCTACCAAATCCTGTTCCGATACCTCCAATCACAAATGTTCAGTTCATGCTAGTAACTTGTTGATATCCGGTATATGACGAGCTTCGTGAAACACTCACCTTTCAGAATAGGTGCCATTCCCTCAAACATTTTCACATTTCCTCTACTTGAGAATTGGCCCAAACACATTTCCAAGTAATACATCGGCCTGCCGAAGACTATCAATACTATCAAATAAGGGATCAAGAATGCTCCTCCTCCATTTTCGTAGGCAACAAACGGAAATCTCCAAATGTTTCCCAGACCAACGTTCATTGCTATACAAGACATCACAAACTCGATACTCCGTCCCCATTGTGGTCTTTCTAGGGTTTTTTCTGGTTCACCTTTCTGGAATTGAAAAAATTGACATTGAAAATATTTTTTATACGATTCTATTTAAAATACTTCCGGCGTCGAGAAAATTTGTTTATTTCAGTTAATAATGGCCCCAGAACCCAAAAAACCTCCATTTCGAAAGTGTATATATCTATACCGGGTGTCAACGAGTCTATTAGACAACTCATAACTTCTAGAATATTAGGTGTATTAAAATTAGAATTGGTACAGGTGAATGGTATGTGAAGAGGAGAGTTTTCGCATATTTTTCACTCTCCGGTTACTTCCGGTTTTCCGGAAAAATCAATCAATCAGTTTATTTTCCTTGTGACATTTAAATGTATAGGAATAGTCAGACATTTGTTGAAATACAATGCATACAATGCATGTATAACGAAATAATTGAACCTAAAATAGAAATAAAAACTTACATAAAATAAAATAAAAAACGTATAATAAAATGTACATAAAAGTAAAAATACAGTACAAGTATCTGTGCTATCTCACATTATCGAAATGAAATAATAAAAATCACGTATATCATAGAAATATTTTTTAACTTAAAACAATTTTAGTTTTCTTTTGAAAAGTAATAGGGAGCCACAAAACTTTATTTCCTTTGGAAGAGTGTTGAATATTTTTGGGCCGAATATCTTAGGAGCGTATGAAGAAATATTCAGCTTCGTCTTTTGTATTCGAATGTCACTTTTATATCGCGTATTATGTTCGTGAATATCCATCTTTAGAGAAATGACTCCGGTTGTTTTGAATTTTTGAATTGAACATTGTAACATTTTTTGATTTCTGAGACAATGCTAAATCAAAATGTGACATTTTAAAAAGTTTTTACGCCACTTCATTTTTTAGAGTTACTTTTGATATTGCATCAAGGTGTCTATGATGGGATCTAAACTAATCTGAGGACCTCAGGTGATGTCAGAAAATTATAATCGCAAAGTTTCAATGACTAGTATGATAGATAGGAATAAGACAAGTTGGCAAAATTCTATTTTCGTGTCTGAGTATTATTTTCCAATTGACGACCATTCATTGAAAAGCACTTTCCGAAAAAAGGTTTTTTGACGAATCTAACGATACTAATTTATTTGCGTTGGATTAAATAGAACATAAATTAATATTACTAACAAAATACTAGATAATAATTAATTTACTTTTGTCATGTGTGCCATGCATCATAATTCATTTACTTTCACTGTAGTAAATTTTCAAAGTGATCTCCTCTTTGTTCAAGACACATTTTAGCTCGTTCAATTGTTTCTCTCAACACGTTTCGTAACATTTGAGGCGTTATACTTCTAAATGCCCGTATAATTCTTTCTTCTAAGATTTCAAGAGTGGTTGGGGCTGTTGCACAGTGAACCTTTTCTTCAACATATCCCTAAATATAGAAATCGAGCCTAGTGAGATCCGGCGAGCGGGCAGGCCAACGTACTGGAGCATTGGTTGCAATGACTTGATTATTAAAATGCTCTATTGAATAATTGAGAACTTCTCTGGTATTATGAGGGGATGCTTCATCCTGTTGGGAGTAAACTCGCCGTAAAACTGCTAATGGTACATTATTGAAGAAAACCTAAGAACCTAACCCCTGTTAACTGACCATGAAACAATATCGGCCCAATTATTCTGTTTCCAACGATACCAGCCCAGACATTGACGTCAAACCTTTCTTGGAAAATTCCCCCCTATCATTGCATGTTGATTTCGTTGGGCCCAGTACCGAGTATTTTGCTTAGTGAACATACCATGATTTGTAAATCGTGATTCGTCGGAAAATAAGATGAAGTTGATAAAATTTGGGTTAACTCTATGATTCTGAAGCAACCAATCACAAAACACAAAGGTAACTGATATTCAAATGCTCGATATCCGTGCTTTTTTAGTATTTTTTTTTGGTGATTTGTGACTTATCTGCATTTCTTGTCTAATTTTCTCAAAGAACCGTTTTACAACCTTATCCACACCAAGAACGTTTATCTCAGACTCTTCATTTATGATAACTTCTGTTCCGCCTCTCGATTTCCTTCTTGCCTAAAACGATTCACAACATACGGAAAATACTGATGGGCTGGATGTTGCCGATTGGAATATCTCTGAGCATACAACAGCGGCATTCCATGAATTTCTATGACATTCTCCAAATATCAATAACATATCCACTTTTTCACTATGAGTATACATTATTTTGAGGAAAAATCAGACGAAAATTTTATAAGTCATTTTCAACCAATCGATGCTTTATTTCGACATTGTTACACCAGAAATTTTCTGAACATGTTTCATCCACATTAGCATGTAGACGTAAAATCAATAAGTGGAAATTTCCCGGCACATGACAGCTATCATATAATTAGACAAAAGTAATATTGACAATATTTTTCATTCACTTACTTCATAAGTTGGAAATATTACAATTTATCAAGGTGTACATTCTATAATATCATTGATTAATTTTAAATTCTTCAAAAATTCCACTTCTACCTCCTCTTTCCTAAGTGGTGAATAAAACACAGAACCGGTGTTTTTTTTGACAATATGCCTGTGTTTCATAAAATAGAAATAATACTGAGACACCAGTTTATTTCTTTGAGTATTAGATTTGTGTCCAAAGGAAGGCACAATATCACGCAGAATGTTGGCAATCTCTTAAGTTTTCTTGCTCAGGATTTGATCCAGATTCTTCCACTAGTAGTATGTTAGATATTCTACATTTTTATGGTACATTTTAATGTGCTGTGATTCTTTGCAAAAGGAACACAATTAATACGATTGAAAGTTCATTTATTATCACTTTTTTACTAACTCATGATTGTATACAATGTTATGAGGAACTCATATGCCACAAATAAAATATTGATTGACAGGATTAGTGAATGTCAAATCCATGGCTAACTTCACAAAATAGTTTTTTAACCGGCAACATACGCCAACAACATTCTATTTAGAATAGAGAATAGAATATCCCGATTTCATGAATTATTTGAAAAACAAATTATTACCGTCAATATTAATTTTTCTTCGAATTAAACCTAAAAGAATATGAAAACTATTTGACTATATATGTATAGGTATAGTTATATATTTTTTGCTGTATATCACCCTTGTTTGTAGTCAATATTGACATTTCCCTGAAACCTAGTAAGAAAATTATATGAAATAATTATTTTTATATAATAATGTATCTGATATTATAAGTTTTACTAGGGCACGGGAAAAATAAAAAAAATATCCCGCAATACGAACATTCACTTTCATTTTTGATCAATATTGATATTTCTCCGAAACCCAGTAGAAAATTGTATGAAAACAATCAATTTTATGAAAAATTTTCGATATTATATATTTTATTTTACAAGGAACGAGGAAAATCAAAAAATATCTCCGCAACACGAACGTATCCACTTTCATTTTTAGTCAATATTTACATTTCCCTCAAACCTAGTAAGAAATTGTATGAAATCAATTAATTTTACATAATAGTTTAACTGATATTATATATTTTATTCTACTAGGGAACGGGGAGAATCAGAAAAAAATCTCACCCAAAACTTCCATTACACACAGCCTTCTATTTATTTGTGAATAATGTCAAAATAAATAGTTACTTAATGTTGTCTATTTAAATATAATTCCGTATGAAATTTTCTACCAATCCCCACGTGCTTGAATTAATCGCGAAAAATTTGTCTCAAAGAAAATTCATGTACTCAAAAAATTTCCGGCAATAATTCATGCTCTAGGGAGATTATAATTGAAATTTAACGGTATTCAAGAAACTTTTTCTGTCTGCTCATAAAGTTTATGTCACTGTCATGAGTGTTTTGTTCACCAAAGAAGACTTGATAAAAATAACTGCAAAATATTATGCATCATGGCTATCCATGGCACACTTGACAAAAGCAAATGAATTATTATCAAGTATTTTCCCTAGCAATATTTAATTTATGTTCTCATTTTTAATCCAATCCGAATAAGTTAGTATCGTTTGATTCGTCGAAAAATCCTTTTCTTAGAAAGTGTTCATGAAAAAATTGTCACCATTTGAAAAATAATAGTTAGACACGAAAATGTAATTTTGCCAACTTGTCTCATTCCTATCTACCATACTAGTCATTGAAACTTTGCGATTGTAATCTTCTGACTTCTGAGGTACTCAGATTCGTTTACGTCCGATCATGGCCACCTAGATGCAATATTAAAAGTGAAAGTAGGCTTAAAAACTTTTTGAAATGTCACATTCTGATCCAGAAAGTGAGAAATATGCGAAAACTCCCCTCTTCACATACCAGTTACCTACATCAAATCTCATTTTGATACACCTAATATTCTAGAAGTTATGACTTGTCTAATAGCTTCGTTGACACACGGTATACATTTATATGAAATGAAAAAAAATTCAAATCTTCCTCTCCTGGATTGGAAACATATTTTTTGGTTATAAGACCATTCAAGTACAAATATTGTGTTCCTGACATTTTGAGAATATATTTATTATTTTATCATTGCAGTTCGTTATTCCCGATATTATTGCTAGAATTATTAATATTGTATATTCTTCATCAATTAGATAATGAATTTCATTGTAACAATTTTTTTTTCTAGTAAAAGTACATATTTTTTCCTCTTTCTCTCTCTCTCTCTCTTGTTCGGCTCAGCAAACATAGATCCTCACTATGCTTTTGCACATCTTATAACTATAGTCAACCAAATATTTCTTCCAAACCTGGGATTGATTTCCTAAAAATAATTTTCTTCTTCAACCCCCAAGCAAAAAGGACCAATTTGTGAGACGTTACAGGTTGTTATTGACTTTCCACAGCTTCAACTGATCAGAACGCAGAACTCCGGATCAGCACTAACTCTAACACCGTCGAACTCTGGAATAACTTTTTACATTCAAATCAGTTCAGTGTGAATTGAACTCAACCAGTTGTCCAATGAGTTCAAATCATAGAGTCGAGCTTGTATTTGTAAATATAATGTGTCAAATGGAACAACTTGTAAATTCGATCTGAACGAAGCTGAGAAGCACAAACTATTTCTTCACAAAAATTTGTTTTGATGATTTTCAACGAAAACAAATAATATGACGCTCAAATTATCTTATCTCTCAATTCTTGGAAAACTATCTATTTGTACATGTTAAACCGCCCCATTTTGTAGTGTATGATGAAAAATTAAATGTTCTTTTAAGTGTCCAAGAGAATCGGACGTCAAGTGCATGCCAAATTGCATTGAAAAATAATGTCAGCCATACAACTGTCCTAAAAATATTTCATAAAGAAAAACTTCATCCCTATGAATTTATATTTACCCAGGAATTAACTGAAGACGATCCAGACCGTAGAGTACAGTTTTGCGAAAAAATGATGTGAGACACAACACAAGATCCTCAGAAGGTTAAAGTTTGGGCAGGTATCATATAACCATATAATAAGGTCGGGATATGATGTGAGAAATCAGTATAAAACCACTTTATTACAGAGATTCATCAATAAAAACAATAGTATCGTGGAAAAAACCTATTTCCGCCATGAATTTTTCGCTAAAAATTACTTTAAAAATCAGTAAATTCTCCGTCCGCTCAGAGTGGCATTCCGGTAGCGTGACGTCACGATACTATTTTGTGAATAAGCAGAACTTTGGGGTAGGTCTCAAAACGACTCTTCATTGTGGCATGGTCCGAGTTACAGTCTTACATTTGCATCAAGCTACTCATTGTATACTACTTCAAGACATCTAAGAGACTCAATATAAATTTCAATCCGATAGCGTAATCATGGTCTATTGTTCGAGGTGTGAAATTCGGCCAGAGGATTCCATATAAATGTTCATTGAAAATGTGGGTCGGATTTTTTTTTTCAATTTTCTTGCTGTACCCGTTAATGAATACTATATGTAGTTTTCTATAATATCGTTCAAAGTGAAATTCCTCGCCGCAAAACAATTGTGTTTTTGTTGGTATGTACTTGCGACAAGCAACACAAAACCTCTTCTATTCCTTTTTTCTTCGAAGGGCACACAAAAAAATTATTTTTGTGGTATTTTTCTTGTTGACTTCTCACAACTAGGCACATAACACCAACGATAGCTCGTTCTTAGAGTGGGCATTTTGAAAACTACAGTAAGCATATTGATAATGATGCGAACAATTAAGACTTCACAATATTAGCGGCAGCAACACTTGCTCGCTGCCTACTGCAGAACAGTATTGTGACGTCACTCTCTCTTTCTCTCTTCTTTTCTCTCTCCAAGGTCATGTGGGCGATTTGAAACTCGGCGTATTTAAAACTCTGTAGCATTCTTAGAAATTGTTGTAGAAATGTAGGGAAAAAAATTGACAATAAAGTTGTTTGCGTAGATTTCAAATATCCAATAAATAAAATCATGTCCCAGGGGAATATGACGGGTGGAACATATTTGAATTAATTAGGAATAAAGTTCTTTCTGTCCTGCTCGACTTTCATCCAAATGAAGTAGATGAGTACTGAGTGAAAATATTTGGTGGAAACAAGATAGGTGGATCGGACGAAGAGGTGCTCTGGAGTTAGGCACCTATAATTCATTGGATAATTGATTCACCCCACAAGTTGAGATCAGTTCATCAGATATAATCCAAAAATATGAAAAAATACAGGTTTATCAATTGAAAAAACACACCTCTTACACAGGTGGGTCACCCTGTACATTTCAAATGTAGTTTAAATGACGTCACTTTCAAAACAAGAATTCACTTGTCGAGCATTTCTCAATTTTTGTTCGGATATCGCTGAAATAATTTTATTTCATAAGTAGTTTTCGCACTGTATATTTATTGAAGGAATGATATTGAAGAGCGTTTCGAAACAATAAAATCGTTTTTCATTTCGATTAACGTATTCGAAATATATTTGATCTCACCCAACTATTTTCAATGGCACTGAAATCGAGACACCTCATCTCTCGTTTTGTTGACATACCTCTACGCCCGTTTCACTTGTTCAACATATACCTGAGGCATGCCCAGATATGCTCCTGAATAAGCTACGACTAACGTTACTAGAGAAGGATGGCAAATGAGATGTACTTTCTATCAAAGACAGGTGGTTTTCGTCATTTTGAATGTGTTCATCCTTCTGGTGTATTGCGTTGCTTCTTCTGTTGTTATGAGTTTGTGATACGGTTTTAACAAATTTCAAAAAGGCCCATCGTGATGTATTGAACGAGCAAAGAATGAAAATTGGGTTAAATGTTTTGGGGTATTTCCAAAATGAGAAAGATACTACCACTGAAAACATTTATGTTATTAATTATGCAACTGAGGTATTAAAAGGATAATTTCTTGAATACGGCCCGAAGGCACACGTGAAATGATTGTGGGTATTTTTAACTGTTACAACGAGGGCTACGTGTAATGGCTCTATTTTTATTAGGTCCCTGCGAAGAGAAAAGCTTTCAGAACAAGAGATTTGCCTGTAGAAGTTGAATCTGCAATACTGCAATATTTTTACGATGGTAGAGGAAAGGAAAGAGGAAACCCACGACAAGAACTACTAAATAGACATATTATAGATATCTGTAACAAAACGTTAGGTATAATTTCAATGGGTTAAGGTTTTCGTTCCTTGAAAGATGATGATAAAAGGGCTCTTATGGAAGAAAAAAGAGATAACATCAAAATGGGTGAGGTTTTTGTGAGAGTATGTGAACAATGCTGCATGATTTTTCAACCTGGAAGTGATACATTGGAAACCTAGCATAACGATGATGTAAAATCTTTGCGGAACAAAAACCAAAGTACTGGTTAACATGATAATATGAATCCGGGATTATTCGAAAAGTGGTTGGCAGAACAATTGTTAGCGAGACTCCAGAAACCATCATCGATCACCATGGATAATACAAGGTTTTATTCGAAACTTCTGGAAAAAAAATTCCAAATTTCCAGTCGACCGAGGATGGAATACATATTTAAATTTGAACTGTTAGAGATTGTGTAGCAATTTTAGCCCAAAAAATAGCATATGCAATTCATTCATAAAATCGGCCTTTGTGTTATATGACTACCACCATGCCACTGCCAGTTCAATGCCATTGAACTAATATGGGCACAATGCAAAACAAGTTATTACAAGAATATAGGACAAAAGGGCTACAGTGATGAGAGTGTCTTGAATACATGGAAAGAAGCAATACATAAAGTAATTACGCAAAATTGGGCAGATTGTATCAAACCAACTGGAAATCTCATGAGTACAAATTGGGAATGGGAAAAAAATATGGATTGTCATATAATCAACCTAAATGAAAATATATCATGCGAGAAGGTAATTATTCTTCAGACACGAGGAATTATCTGATGACTTCTTACGGTATGTAGCTGATAAAACTATAATATGGTTGCATTTTTATATATTATCGATGTTCAATAATCCTATGATACCGATTCACTTATGTTATCAAATTCTATTAATTTTATCATACTGCTTTCACAATAGTTTAATGGGTTATTGAATTCTCCCCAATTATTCTCTCTTCAATTAGAATCTGACCCTGAGCATTTACATTTAGAGATAATTTAGTACGGACACAGTTGCACTACAGTAACTCCACCGCACATTCATTCTCAAAGATGTTACTTTAAGTGTAATTTGAGCTGGCCCGACAGCTGTCACTCATTTTTATCACCATAAGCAGATAAAGTTAAAATGAAATAAATATGTACATTTGGTCGCACCAATGATTTATTGCCCACTTTGCCATCCAAAAATGCCTGCACTATAACTTGGTATGGGCGCACTGCACTTTGGACAGTTCAAGTCGACCCTACTGCTGAGAGCGAAATGAATCACAATACTGAAAATAACAAAAATCCAAGAGATACTGAAACTGCAAAACGAATAAGGATATGATATGTATAGGCAAAATAACGAATAAAGGAGAAAAACCAGAAATATTATAACAGATGCAAATGACAGAAAATACGCAATGAACGTAGAAAAACTTTCTTCGAGGAGAAGTAGCACACTGAGGTCACCTCCTCCACTACAATCCTAAGGATATCGAACAAGTGAAAGAGAATCCAGAATTATCTAGAATGAAAACAAAAACCGTGGTGAAGATCTCAGCATCACTGATGACGAATGGTGCTTACTTTCTGATATATTAGACATCAGAATAATTCTGATTTTAAATACAATATATGGTGGCAATAACAATATACAGGATATTCTCCATTCCAATACCCCATTAGAACATCCTCGCGTTGACTGAAGAAACAGACCCATGTTTGTAAAACAAACATGTGTTAATTGGTTGAGTCAATGCATCGGCTACCATTTCTTCAGTACCAACATATTTGACTATAATATCGTTGTAGGATATTCTTTCCCTGATGTAGTGGTGTCGCACATCAATGTGCTTTGTCCTACCATGATACCCTTTCGATCGTGCTAAATAAGCAGCACTTAGATTGTCACAAAGTATGACACTGGCTTTTTTTCGTTCGGCCAGAACTCTTGAACTAATTGGCGTTACCACATATCTTCTTGGGTCGCAGTAGAAAGTGACATGAATTTCACCTCCGTCGTCGAAAGAGCAATTGTTTGTTGTATCTTGGATGACCATGAAATGCTACCTCCTTCTATCAGAAAAACGTAGCCGGAACATGAACGTCTTTCGTCGGTATTACTGGCCCAGTCAGCATCACCAAATCCAAATATTCCTTTGGAGCCATTTTAACTGAACTCTAGTTTCACATCTATCGTACCCTTGAGGTAGCGCATCAGTCTTTCATTCGATGAGTATTCACAGCATAGTCAATATCGGGTCGCTTGCTGATGAAGTACTTTTTGCATACACTCTGCGTCTTAGACGAAAATTGGTTTTGAGAGGTTTTTTGAGGTGTTAAATTCGAACCTGATGTTATCATTGCTCTTACTCGTAGGGGGCGCCACCTACACGTCTTTTCTTTTTTCGAAGATTCATAATTTTTTTGAACGTACTTCTAGCATATTATTCAGTAAAAAAATTCATTCTCCTATCATATACAGCAACAAAAATCATTTCTCAACAGAAATAATTTTTTCCCCAGAAATATTATGATAAACACATTGATTCAGTCTCGTTTGATTCATTTCAATATTTTTTAAAGTGACTTCCAGTTCCTCACTCCATTATCTGCTTACTTGTTCCAAATCATTCATGACTTTCTTTAGTTTGCAGACTTTTGTTGGATTCTAGTTAGATATAAATTCTTTGGGTTGAACCATATAAACCTCCTCACTAAGATCACCCTGTAGAAATTCAGTATGCATCATCCATTTGCTCTATGTCAAAATCAAATTTTGCAGCTAGGGCAATCAAAGAAACGTATGGATGTATACCTGACTACTGGAGAAAAATCTCTACATAATCGATTCCTTTTCTTTAAGCGCAGCTTTCGATACCGAGACGTGTTTTATACCATAAAATATTTCCTTCAGAGACCCTTCCCGTTTTGAATACCCATTTATAATTAATTGCTTTTTAATTTTATGCTGAATTGGTTGAAATACACGTTTGATTCTCTTGTGAGGAAGAGTATACTTCTGACATCGCTTGTTTCCAAAGTTCGGCATCGTGTCTCTCCATCGCCCTTCAACTGTTAAAGACTCGGCTAAATCTATCACTTCGAAACATTCCGCGGAATGAAGCTGATACGTTGTCATCGATTTCGGTTTTGGGTGCCTAGAAAATATACGTAGGATTTGAACATGTGATGAAGGCTGGGGTGAAAAAGGTGAACTCTCATAAGCGCATAGATTTTCATTATTTGCCTCCACATCAACTACGTTTGTTTCATTTTCCACGGAGATTCCTTCAGAAACGTGGGCAGGTTCTTCAAAAACCAGGATGAATTGGGTCATCTGTCGAAGTTCTGTTTTCCTGTGGAATACTGGTCTCGATAAAAACCACATCTCTGCTCTTCCACAAGTTGACATATTTTTGAATCTTGGCAGTATTCAACAAAAATCATTTCGGTTGATTTCTAGTCCCATTTTCTTTGTATTTGCTTAGGAACATGCACCATCCGGAGATGATTTGAATCTGGAGTTCTATTAGTCCACAGTTCTTCTGGAGTTCTCTCTGATATACCTTTGGTTGGTGAACGATTTTTATATATATACAGCAGTTGGAACGGCCTCGGCCCAGAACTACTTCTGCAATCTGAATCACACATACATTCTGGAGTGTGAGGAGTTGGGGTCAGATGTTGAATCCCTGATTTCTGCAAAAATGACTCAATTCAAATTACAGTACTGTGAACTATAATCAGTGCGTGAAACTTTTATTCTCATAGCTTTTTGGTTTTCAACCATATTTTTCAAATCATCAGAAATTATCTTCTTCTTCTATCTCTCAACGTGAAGAAATATCATGATACTCAAGGGAAGCAACTTCCATCGGACCTGAGAGATCACTGTGGACAATTTCCAGGAAATTTTCCGCTCTTTTACTAATATGATTGAACGATATTTTGCATTTTTCACCCTTCTGACAGGCTATACAAGTTTCTATTTGTTGATATTCGAAGTTAATGCCTGATGCCAAACCATTTAAGAAAAATCAGATCGGAGAAATTGATATGAGCAAGCCTACGATGCCATAATGATGCATCTGATTTATGAGAAACAATTGAGTTATAGTTTTAATCGGAAAAAATATTCAGTTCGTACATGTTTTCCACCAAATTTGCATCAGCTACTAAATCATCCCGATTAATGAAAAATTGGCAAAAATTTCGGAAAAATCGATTTTGTATCCATTCGACTCGCAGATAATAAATTGGTCGGAAGTCCGGGTTCCCATTGCAGTAACTTGGAGTTTCGAATTGTTAGTTACAACTATTTCTTTCACTTCCTGAGGAACATTGTTCGAGCCAATCATCACGCATAGTCATATGCACAGAGCGCCAGAAGCGATATACCAATTCATTATATCAGCTTTCCAGTAGAAAACACCGCTGATAAACCTGACTGTGACTTGGTAACGTTTGATTTTCGGGGTTTGTCACTGTGCTTGATGTTTTTATTGCAATGTCTTGTGCCCGTATTGGTTACAACGAAAACAACCTGGTCCTTTTTATTAAAACCTTCTTATTTTTCGCCTGAATGAGGAATGCAGTATTATTATTTGAATGTTTCACATCTTGAATCAGCTTTGTCTTGATAGAATCCTCTGTGATCTTGACACTGGAGCTTCCATGATCATGATCATGGGTTCATATCCATCGGACAAACCAGCTAGCAAAAGACTACCAACCCACTAATCACTGACTATGAAACCCACTGATAGTTCATGAGCGGTGATAATGATTGTATTAACGTATTCCTCCAATGAGTTGCAATCTTTGGGTTGTGCGGTTATCAATGTTCTCAGGAGACCAACCCTCCTAGTCAAACCAGAGTCTTTGGGAGCTCCTCGAAACTTGTCCTCTTTAGCTGTCTTTGCGCTCTGGACGTGCATGTAATTCATTGGATCGATAAGTAGAATTATCTTGGACTTGGCTTTTGTAATCCCCTTGTCATCCTCTTCAATACCAGTTACACAATCCCAGAGCTCTTCGTGTTCCATATATGTTTGAACATCAAATTGCCAGGAATTTCAATTCCTTCGACATCTGAGCTTCTATCGATGGCAAACTGCCCAATTCACTTGAGGGAGCCATTTGTAAAAAAAAAACTTTTTTACTATTATTCTTTTTTGACTTTTCTAGAAACCAATAAGGAACTTTCAAATCGAATCATTCATGTACGTTTTGGCCAATCAAAACATTATTATAGTGAGAAGAATCCACCTAGAAAGTTGCCGCAGGAATAATTTCGATAAAGTAGAGAATAATTTTCCAGATTTCTTTCTCAAAATTGTTGCCATTTGGCAATAGCCACTCGAGCCCGTCGGGCTTCCGTGTCTGTTGCCTGACAACAAATTTACGAAAATCTGTCGAATTATTTTCACTTTATTCTTACTGTCTTGTGCTATTACAACTGAAGATTACTTTTCAACTGACTTGACAACTCTTAAAAAAAAATTTGGAACCTTCGAAGTTCTGATTATTCACCACCGCAAGGGTCCGAAAACTCAGTAAACTTATTGTTCTGAACATTCTGGGCCCATAACCTGATGGAATGAATTGAATGGAAGGGTGTTTATACCGTAGATATACAGAAATCAGCAAGATGAAATGGGGAACTGTTTGAAAACTTCCTGATATATCAGACAATAGAATCAACCTTATTCCAAATACAATACATGATGGCAATATACCGGATATTCCAATAAAAAATATCAATCGGTGGAAAAAAAATCCATCTGCATCAAATCACAAAATTCGTGTTGGTCATATTCTTTTCGAATGTTCCTCGCTACGGGCTGGCGCCAGTTAGGCACCAACGAGCTTCCGTATTGCAGAAAAGGCGACAATAGCCTTACAAGTGAAAAGGGCATCTGTTTGAGATTTCAGTAATGGTGGCGCCAACCGCCGCAAATTTCGGTCAGAGATCGGAGATATATTTTTTTCGTTCAGTCAGTCTTGACGAGATTCATATGTTCACTTGGCTTCGATTTTAGCTCTCATCTGCCCTTCTGTTGTATCGAGAATTTCCAAATCATCTGACAAACAAAAAAGGGTTCCAGTTCAATTACTTGAACGGCGAGGCTAGCTATATTCAGCTATAACAGCATCTCGATTCGGCATCTTAGAGATACAATTTCCGTTCGTGTACCTACTAGTGGTCGAAAGTGAGCGTCGCGTCGCTTCACCCGTGGATACAGGGCTGATTTTATTTTTGCTGCGATTTTTGACTACGATTGGGGACTCAATTCCAAGGAGTCGCCTGAGGCCATCGTATTTTCGAGGATTGGTTTGGCGTATTCAGTGTTACTAATCATACCTTCTACAATTTGTGTTCTGGTATGTTTCAGACCAGGTCGCAGAAAGGCACAAATAACTTTTTCTACGACAACCTCGATAAATGTTCATTTTCCAACCGTAACTTCAATCATAAACAAGCACATTTTGTACAGAATTTCATTTTTGTATCGGTTGCTAGGCAAGTTGCTAAGCAACAAATGCGAAATGGAATATTTCGTGTTAGGTCTAGGTTCACTCTGAAATCACGACGACTACGGCTTATCAAATCATGACGTCCAGCGACAAATTGATGAAATGTCAGCAGATCGTTTCTGTCAAAGTTTTAGTAGGTAACGAGTAATTTCATAGTTGTTTTCTATAAGAACTATTAATTAAAATGGAAACTGATAGTGATATTGACTTAGATTTGACACCTCCGAACATAATAGAAGCAGCGAAGGTAACAACACTGAATTTATCACCGGAAACGTCGAAGAGTATGTATCAACGCGCTTATAACCTTTTTTTGGAATGGAAGGTAGATCAATAGACAAAATCGTTTTCCGAGAACGTTTCAATGGCTTATTTTGGCAACATAGCCAAAAAATTTAAATGTTCCACTTTGTAGTCACACTTCTCAATGCTGAGAACGACTCTTAGTATCAATAATGATATAGATATTGCCAAATATTTGAAACTGAAAGCATTCCTCAAGCGGCAGTCTAACGGCTACAAACCCAAAAAGTCAAAGATCTTCACAGCAAATGACATCGATAATTTCATTGAACAGGCTCCAGATGAAATATATTTGGCAACAAAAGTAAGTTTTACATTTCCATTTGATGAAAAATATGTTTAAGTAAAGTAATTTACATTGTAGGTTGCATTAGTTATGAGAGTAATGGGTGCATGTAGAAGACATGAATTACATCAAATGAAAATTACTCTTTTCAATGATCTTGGTTCAGCTGTTTCAGTAATAATACCAGACAGTAAAACCAAAATAGTACGAAATTTTACTGTAACTGGCAAATTCTATGAAATCTATAAAAAATACGCAAATCTTCGCCCTCAAAATGCAAATGGTCTATGGTTATTCATTAATTATCAAAAAGGAAAGTGTACCATTCAGAGAATAGGTCTGAATAAGTTTGGAGCTATGGAAAAAGACATTGCCAAATATTTAAAATTGCCAAATTACGAATTATATACTGGGTACTGCTTTCGCCGATCCTCCGCAACAATTCTCGTGGATGCTGGAGGTGACATAACCACGTTTAAACGCCACGGTGGCTGGAAACCTACTACAGTCGCTGAGGGATATATTGATGAATCGAAGAAAAGTAAGCTTGACATAGCAAATAAAATTGCAAATGAATACAGAACATACCATCAGGCATACCAACGAATTCAGAAATGGAAAATGCGAGAGATACTTCAACGTCGACAAATTATCAATTTCGAAAAGAATTAAGTATTCAGCAATCAAGTTCTCCAAATATGATATTCAATAATTGCACATCCAACTTCAATTAGATACATACATACATTTATAGGCTTCTATTTCTGTGTACCTATTAGAAATAGCAATAAAGAAAATATTTACATATTTCTTCAATTTATATTTTGATTCCTATAGAAAGCCCTTTAGCGGCGGATTCGGAGTAATGAAATATCATCAGTTTATTTCTTTCAAAGTTTTTGCAATGTATGCATGTATTAAACGTGAACGATATGTTGTCATAGAAAAAGTATAGTATGCAACTCGCAACAAAATGGCCATTTTGCACTCATATGAATTGCAGCACTTGCCTTCGGCTCGTGCTGCAAATTTCATACTCGTGCAAAATGGGCATCATTTTGTGCTCATTGCATAATATACTATTGCGGCTCACAAATGAGGGTAACTTGCTTTATTGCTTGCACCGAGTCTGAATTGAGGTAAATTAGCCGGCTTATCAAAAAATCCACGTTATGAAGGGCGTTCCGACACTCGAAAAAGTGTTCCTTGGTCCAAATCTCACCTACTTCTCCTGCGATCGCTTCCCCATTCGGAGGATACCTCATTAATTTTTGTTAAACAGCGGGTAATTCTGAATTTGAAGTTAAGTTCGGTCTTAACATTTTTCTATGCCTCTGTCAAAAAATTTCACTGACCTTGAACCATTTTCAAGTCACTCCAGGACTTGCTATTTCAAATCAAATTAGAATGTACGGCTACCTTACTAGAAGTCTCTCAGCGCAACAAACAAGAGATACACACAATGTCACCCCTTCAAATATCAATCAAAATTTTCAAAGCCAAACTCGCGAAATATAGAATTCTATTTGTCTTCCAAACAAAATCGAATGGGCATTCAGGGCTTCTCTTTCTTTACAGCGCACTCCTGTGGCATTGAATACTTGAGTACGTATGTCTCAGAATCTACATTTATTAAATTTAAATAATCATTGCATTCATGAGGCCACGAGTTCCTCAGCTGTTGATTTTGCTGACGAGCCCCTCGATCTTTCAATGAGTACGACGAAGCGTAAATTTGTGTGTAGATCTCGCGATTTGCCCGTGCCAGCACATGAGAGAAAATCAGAGAATTCCGAAATAAATAGAAATATTTTCCTTGTTCTCGATTCACTATTAGGAAATAACTCCATGTGCTCACGAGGAGTGGAAATAGAAAGTATTCAAGAGGGACAGAAAAACGTTTCTCCCCGTGAAAATGTAATGATTGAAGAGTTGAGAAAACTCAGTGTAGTTTCACCTGCACTCAGCAGTTCTAGTGACGAGGAGAAACGTAAAGATAAGTGGATTATTTTGCAACTTTTGCTAGAAATATCATCGACAAATTACCAACAAGTAATACTGACCTAATGGGGATTTTAAAAAACGCGCCTTCAGCAAATGTTGAATTTCTCATGGAGCCTGTCACTGTCACAGATGTTTGGCAGGCGATAAACTCTCTGAGGAATTCGAAATTTCTCGATATTCACGATATTAATTCGCCTATAGTCAGGAAAACAGCTGAAGTAATTCGTGATTTTCAGGAAAGGAAACTCAGAAAATCTGGACTACTATCGTCCCATCTCCATAATATCAATAATCGAAAAAAGAATATGAATTATAATAAATATGGCCTAATGAATCACTGCAACGAATCAAATACACCAAGTATCGGTTTGGTATTTTTATAATTTACATAAATAATATCTTTTATTACCTTTTTCCGAACAGAAAAGTCATGAATGCAGATGATACGACAGATATTCGGAAATGCAAACGCTCCAAAACATAGAAGATGCAATATAAAACTGATTCAGGAACAACCTCCACAGGAAACCAAACTCAAAAATTTAACTTTTCGAAGAATAGGCGTGCTGAGGGAGACACAGAGAATCTTCTTGGAATCACCTTGGATGATCAGCTCAATTGGTGTCCACATGTTGATGACAGGTTTAAAAAAAACTAGCTATATTGTAAACTGAAAGAATTCGCTAATAACGCAACACTGCTGAGTGCCTTCCAAGCTTTCATACAGTCCCATCTAAATTATGGTGTAATGCTCTGGGAAAACAGTACCCACTCTAAGAATGATTTCATTAAACAGCAAAGGGCCCTATGACTTATAACCAACGCAAGGTATATGTACTGCCGGTCAATATTTGGCAAATACAGAATAATGCCTTGTTCCCACCCTCGACATTTTCCATACTCTCTTGCACATTCATAGAAATGAAACCTTTATACCGTTAGTGCTAATCTCCACAATTATGGCAAATCCGCAAAAAACTCAGTTAATATAAGTTTTTCAACAAATTACCTGAAAGCTAACGGGCTCTTGATTTCAAAAGATTCAAAACTAGAGTTAGAGCTGCTTTTGAATCACTGTTTTTATTCTTTCGAAGAATTTTCAGATTCTGACATAGTTTTAATATGCTCACAGACGATAAATGTGCTCTCATTTGTGTGATTCTGTATTTTTTCTGTATAATACTGTCTTGTTTTGTATCCTCTCTCATTTTTAATATTTACATTTAGTGTTTTTACTGTTTGCTGTAAATCATAATTCCAGACCTGCTTCAAATGTAATCGTGTACATAACGTAGTCAAATATCTAACTATCTATCATATATGACTTTTCATTTTAGTAAAAGTTTATAACTTCAATCCTCCTCCAACTTCTGGTCGTGAAGTTTGAGGTTTACATAAATATAAATGCAATTTGTGATTTCCAATGAAAATAATTCCCATTTTTCCTGACACATGATTTGTTAGCTTGATTTATGGCATTTCAGACTCGAATTAATGATTCTGAAATCTTCCTATTCGACTGGATATACCATCGTTTTTTTAAGTTAAGAATGATAAGTTGTTCTTCCAAGACTCCTTTCCTGTATATTCAAAAATATTTTGCAAATGTAGCCATTTTAATCAACCGAACATTTAATCTTCACTTTGAAGTGTAGAGTGTGACTTCTCATGAATATGAAAAAGGAGATATTTGAGCCATAGGATTACTTCGAAATTATTATCGACCTATCATTCGATCAGATATGATCAAATGTACAGTGGGAAGAAAAATTCCATACCAATATTTCGAAAGTCATTTGAGTAATAGGACTCTTCCAACGTTGCTGCATTTCTGATTTCATTGTATACTTTTTGACCAGTATGTTTTTTTTCTTGAATTCAAATTCAACTCACTTTGGATTGTTCTGTGCTTATATTACAAAATCCTTGATATACACTCACCTCCACACATTCTCGTTCAACTTCTTCAACACTCTTTTCATTATGATTCGCACAGGTGAAACTGGCTCTACTAGAAATATTGCCCTGTGAATATTTTTGGATAAGTCGAAATTTCTACCTGAAACTGAAACATGTTGGATACTCACAGTCATCCTAGGATTCACTGAAATCAACTGAAATATAACCTCGGAATCATGTAATTATGAGTTGGAATATAATTTGCAAGTGATGTAATTTTTAAATTTGTTTATGATATATGATTATCAGATTGTTTGCTGTTGTAAATTCTATTTTCTAAAGAACTACAAAGATTATTTGCAGTTCGCAGACATTTATTACAATGCGGCTCGCGTTATCCTCGCCGTTATATTTCTTGATAACAATGTTGAACCTTTGGTTCTATTTCAGTAGTCGCTTAAAGAATAATAAAAAAAATCTTCAATATCTTATGTGTCTGATATCGATTCTAATATTTAATATATGGGGAAAATATATAACCAGGATATTCCGATTTCTTCGAAAATAAAATCAGATGAGGAATCATCATCATCATAAAATCAGATGTAGAATCATCTGCAACTGAAATTTTAGTTATCTCACATTGTTAGTGGTAATCGATTGAAAGATATTCGTGTTAAAACATTCTCAGTTGAATCGAAAGACATGATTTAGTCCGAAATGAAAATATATGTGAAATAATAAAATAAAAATTAAATAATTTGTGTTATACTTGACAGAAAACAACAACTCAAAAAGGAATATAATTCAAAAAAAAATTACTGTAAAATCAACCTTTATGCGATCTTATTTATTGATATAGTGGGTTAGTAGAACATCAATAAGATCCGATTCCCCCAACCTCCTCAAACGCGTTCTGTTCAAATTAAACTTAGATTGAGCGTTTTACTCATCATATTGGATTTCACCAGAAACTATAAACCTGGTTTAGTTCTAAATGGCGTTTCCACTTAAACCGGCTGAATTTGGCCAGTTACGGAGTTAAACGACGTTTTAGATAGTTTTGAAAAGTAAGGTTACGAAAGTTTTCCGTCTTAAATATTTGTTCATTATTTGTGGTTCAAATTAAAATTTTCGGGGACAGCGATAGTGAAGATGAGTACGTCGTTCGTCGAGCTCGCTGTGAGAGACAGAGAAGATCACACAGACTATGGTCTGGACCATAACGACTTTGTGACTCGGTTTTGGCTCACTGAACGAACTCTACTTGATGTTTTGGAGTCAATGACCTGAATTTTCCTCCGACAGGTAAATAAAGCATTTCCATTTCTCCATTATTATAACGCTTTCCAAACATAGGGCCGGTTTGTTTTGGAAATGACACTCATTCACACTGTGAAGAAATTATTTTCAGTTGTAATACCACAAATCAATCTATCATACCCCATGACAGGTTTTAATGTCAGAAAAACACTGATTTCAAAGTGTCTCTCCAAAAGAAATGTTTCCAACTTTTTTCCATTTTTGCGAAGTGATATTGCTTCTAGGAAATATGTTTCTCATTTCTTCCGGTCTTCCTGATGATCGTGGAAGCGTGAACTAGATTTTCGTCGACAAAAATGTATTGAAGACCTAGTGAATGCGATGCCTCTCTTGCGTCAATGTTACAAATGATTTCTGGTGAGTACTCTTTTTTGGAAAACATTCTTCTTTGCCTCATTTATCTATATGAGTTCCTAATCAAGACTGGAATGGAAAATCAAATAACTTTCTGAATGAAAATGCAAATTTTCAATTTCAGATTTTTTCTTTTGAGTTAGGGTCCTTTCAGAATATCTATCAGATGTAGTTCAATGTCCAGCGTGGCTTCAGTCGGGGAAATAGTCGTTTTCTGTTGGACATTCACAAAAAATAACTTCATTTTTATCGTGGATTTTTCAATTCATAGAAAAATCTTTCTATTCAATATTCAATTGAGAATGTTTTCCTTTTTCAAGAGTGAGAATAAAGTGAAAATAATTTGACAGATTTTCTAAAACTTGTTGCCAGGCAAAAGACATGAGATCTCAACGGGCTCGAGTGGCTATTGCCAAACGGCAACAAGTTTGAGAAAGAGAGAATTATTTTCTACTTTATTAAAGTCTCTTGTGGTATTCTATAGATTATATTTTGATGTCACGATCATAAACACATTTTCTCGCACAATCATACAATGAACTGAACCAGATTCGATTCATTTCTCACTTTCCATGCGAATTAAAAATATACGTTTCAGACAATAAAAACAAAATACCTAAATTATTCCCGCGGCAATTTTCTAGGAAGTATATTCCCAAATATAATGTTTTGATTGGCCACATCGCCATGAAGATTTGATTGAAAGTTTCCATTGGTTTCTAGAATGTCAAAAAATAATCAGCCATAATTCTTTTCTACTTGGATATTCCTCAGTGTAGATATTTTAATGATCCGTTCGTAATAAAAAAAATCAATTCCTTTGCTAAAATATCGTAAAAAGAAATTTGATAAAAACTTCATTCATCATTTCAATATCTACACATAGAAAAACAGACCACTATAAATACGAAAGAAAAAAGACAAAATGATGAAAAGGCGAAAGGGTCGCTATAGCTGTTTTTCAACTTGGCCATAAAAAGAAAACTGAATATAGAGATATTTGATAATTACATACACACAGGAGAAAAGGAGTTTTATATAAGAGGAAATGGAAAATATACTTATACATTTTCTTTAAATTTTTATTTCATATGGGAAACTTTTGAAACATTATCATTATTATTATCATGCCATACCTGGATATGTGTCAACGTTTGAAAAAAACCGGTCTTTTTGTCAGCCTTTTTTGAAATTACTCAAGTATACAACCTGAATAGGCGAGATCACAAACTCACAAATTTGCTTCATGTGTGCTTGAAGTTGAAATATAGTAATAAAATATTATACATATATGCATAGTTTTTCCTAGAAGATACTGTGTAATATTTGATTAAACACTGCTCTAAAACCCTCAAATTCAGTGAGACATTCAAACACAGCGTTATTGCCGCATCTTTTGCCGCATAAGTCCATTGATTTGGCATTTTCCTGAGTTGCCAGTGTCACCATTTTGCGGAACTTCTGAGGAAACTTATCTCTTTCATCCATGAATAAATCAGAACTTATGTCAGCATGTGTTTTATTGGTTTTCGATAGCTGCCTTGATTTGGTTATTCTTAAATAATATGTATGTATTCGGAATGCTATGTTATTATTTTTTCGGACTGCTCTCATTGTAAAGAAATATTTATGAATAACGCTTGGCAACGATGTATGCCTGCAGTCTCCGCATCAGCGAGTTGCCAGTGTCACTATTTGCGGAACTTCTGAGAAATGTTATTCTGTTTCATCCTATGAATATATTTTTTCGGCCCACATGTAAAAAAATATTATGAATAATGCTGGGCAACTCTGTAATGATCTTGGATCTGAACTTGTTGCGTCACATCCTGGCGCAGTTTTAGCAGTGTTCAAACAGGAGCATTTCTATGCAATTTTTTTATTTTCAAACTACTTCGAAAAAAAACAACCACTTTTCTCATCGTTCTGGACATTGTGGTATTTTTTTCAGAAATTAGTGATTTTGCCTATTTACAGGGTAATTGGTTATAGAATTTGGCGGCATTGTATGAAATTCTGTGAAATTGGGTAGAATGAGGAGGAATAACAAGAAGTGTCCGTTGCGTGTTCCAAGATCGTTCAGAGTTGCGAACGTCTTCAATTTTTTGAAGATTTTGGTGCATTTGTTTTCCAGAATTTCATGATTCGAGTCAAATATAGTAGAAGAAGATTTCGAAGATCGTTCGATTTACAGTCATACCTTGATGAATTTTTGGATGCCGAATGAAAGCGAATGCAAGAGTTTGTATTTTCTGAATCGAATCTGGTCAACTTCAGGAGAGCAGGGCTATAATGACATCGCAGTAAAACAACTTGGACGTAATTAATGTCTCGCATGAAGTAAGCTCCAGGTGTTCAGACATCATGTATCTATTAGCAAAGAGCTGCCTAAGAAGGTTGAAGGAGGATTTACAAAGAGGTTCACATGTTTGGTGAATCTCAGTTTGGAATGAAACCACAAACCTAAGTTTTTACTTTTTCCACTGAAGGCAGTACATTCTGCCCTATTTTCATTACAAGCTTCCATTTAACTTGCTTCGTTCGTATGTCATTCTGTCATTCTTTCCAGTAAAAAATTTTTAATCCATTTTTGGAGCACTTGTCGACAACTGATTGAGCTGAAATTTGGCAGGTGTTCATAATTCCGGTGACAATGCATTATGAAATTTTTGTTAGAGAAAAAACCAAATGGTGGGCCCAAGATGGCGGACGAGTTTTGTGATTATGGTACGATTCGATTTAAAATTGATACCTATGTGATGGTTTTCGTGGACGAATATTGTGAATTTTTTGTCAAAATTTATAAATTCCAGTTGGCGGCTCAAAATGGGAAAAGATTGTGATTTTGTTATTCGATTCCAAATTGGTATCTGGAAGTTTTCGGAGTCCGAAAAAAGGAATTTCTGGTCAAAATTTATGAATTCAAGATGACGGCTCCAAAATGGTGGAGGAGTTTTGTGATTATGGTCCGATTCTATTGAAATTTTGTATGTGGGGCTTTTTGAAGTCGGGGATCATGAATTTCTGAATGGAGCTTCAAGATGGCGCAAGTTATTTTTCTATGGTCCAGCGAGTTCATTGCAATAATGCCACTATTACGGATGTTCTCTCATCCGATTGGAGTTTCCTGGTGGTGATAAAGAATCGGGGCATGATATTCAATATAGATTAGATGAATGGATCAACAAATGGCAAACGAAATTCGAAAACGTTCTTGTACGTAATTTTATGCTTCGAAAACCATCGAATACAAATATATATATTACTATAGAACGTGCATCGTACTTCTATCAAACGCTCAACACTCAACTATGTAGCTACATTTTCACCGATATTAAATTGTGTATCACATATTTTGGTGAAAACCCATTTGAATATCACTTCTTGACCATCGAACCTCAAACATGCTAGTAATTCATAGTCATCAAATATGACTTTTAACAAGTGATCTCGGTATATCATCACCATGAAAAAGGCTTCATATCTATATGTATATTTCAGTGAAATGGCTTTTATTGAGAATATATGGATGACATTCCTGGCTTTTCACTTCACCATTGAGTCTGGAAAGTGTTAAACTATCTTAAGATTGATATCAGTGTATGCCTGATGCCCTCGCCCCGCACTCATCCACAATACTGAATTCTAATTCTTCTTCCTATGTTTTTCCTTTGTGAAATGCATTTCCATCATTATTGTTTCATATGATCAGGGTTATCAACTACGGTTGAAACACTCCTTTATATAATAAATTTCAATGACTAACGCATCACTTATATAAATTCTAGCAATAGAAAACTTCATTAAAAGTACTCACACCGTTTCTCGCGTTGGAATTAGAAAAGACAAACAACTTTTTGATATAACTTATTCCAATTCTTGTAACATTCCGAACTGAACGAGGAGACATGTATCTAATATTACTGAGAATTGTGTAGAACCCTCAACGCTGTTTGTCGTATCATAGCACGTCAGCTATAAATCCTAATGACATTGTCACTTCGAATTCAATTCATCATTTGGATCCCATCACTGTTTACTGCGGTTGAGAAAATACCTAGAGGTTGCTAGAGGTTGATGTGTGGAGATATTGCAATAATGTCGATCGATTTGTGAACATGTTTTCCCTTTAGAGTAAACCTAAATGTTTGAGTATGTTTTTAATATTTTCAGGGCTCTATCTTCATCGACTCAATCATAATTCGTAGCGTATTATAGCAGCTATTATAAAAAAAAAAAAAACAAATATATATTCACCATAAGAAACGAATCAACCAATGAATATTTCATTCTACAAGATTGGAGATTTGTGAATGATCTGGTGGATTCACATTCTGATAATTCCATTGATCCTATGTATGTATTGTGGAACGATATAGTATTGATAATTGAGATGTGGGCGCATTCATTTCATGATCGAGATTGGTTGTAGAATGAATTTTTTTTTTTCGATGTATAATTTTTTCCGTATATGTTCTATCAAACACCAAGATGTCTCGAATGTATCCTGCAATAGTCGATACACGTAGATTATTTTCCATCATAGTTCACTGAAGCGATCTGAACCAGATATTAACATGAAATTCTCAACGAACCTCTGTGAAATGCTCGATCAGCAACCCCAAATACCACAACACAAATATTCCTTGTTGTCTCTCATTTATATGTATGAAAACATTATAATACATCAAGCGATCGGTCCCTTACCATTCGTTAAATACTCAACTGTCTGCGCCTTTTTTGAAGAGGATTTTTTTTATCACCACCAATGCTATTTTATTAAATCATTTCCATCAATGAGCTCTAAACCCCTAAAATATTACAATCTAGAGTGGGATACTCTAGATGTGATACATTTGAGAGTCTCAGAAGATCATAGATCTTTTGAATGAATATGTAAAATCTATTATCGACATCTGAAAAGGATATAATTCATCCTGAAAAAGGTCATACACTGTATTCGATGATATGATATTCACAATATGGATCTATATAAGAGGACATTTCTATGAGGCGAATGAGTAATGGGTATCTATATATATATTTTCAATGTCATTCAATATGTTCTCATGCCTGAGTGCTACTACTTCCATTGAATCTCCTTTCATGTTCCATTTTCCTATTGGAGTAATTTATTCACAAATTTCCTTATGATCTCTCCAATTGGAAAACAATTTGGAAACTACCGCAAAATTGAATATATAAATGAAGGGGCTATTGATTATGTTGAAATGACTGTGGTGATATGGAAGATTGGCAATTGTGTCATTCTTCTCGAAATCGAAAGCTGTGGAAATCATTGTTTGCCAGGATATAATTTTTTCTCTTCCTCAATCGGGTGTCTCGAGAGCATGGGAACATCCTACATATATGTTCATGGTAACTATCCGCATCAAATATTCATAATTTCCGTGATATGTACAGCGAGTATACATTCTACTCTAACTCATTTCTTTTTGTCGACTACATTTCATTTCAATGTCCTATAATCACCATTGGAAATTTGCTTGCAATAATATTAGTACTTAAATCCATAAAACTGTTCCATTCTGCGTCAACCTTTTGTAAATAATTTAAAATATTTTGTCATAGTTACCATTGTCTGAGATCTACCACTTCCGTTGAATCATCCATTCATATTAACATTATGTTCTTCCAAGTTATCACTTCATTTATTGGTACAATCCCACTTTCATTGTTTCAAAATTCAAAAAACCTCCAAAAGTTAAATATACTGAAGGGAATAATGATTATACTCAAGTGTTGTAGTGATTAAAATGTTTTCATATTTTTCCGCGATGAAAAAGTTTAAAAAAAAATGTTTTTGGTGTTTTAATCGTTCTCCTTTCATATGTCAGAATAACAAATGAGAATCAAATTTTTCGAGAGCATACAAACATATATTACCAATCATACCTCACCGTGGCGATATCAATCACATTTTCATGGTATATCTATCGAATGCACACACTCCTCCAGAATCTGCGTTATACTTTTCACTTTTTTTGTCAGTTACATACCATTTCAATGTCATTAGAACTATTGGAAATATGCATATTATTTGATTATTCACATGTATATAACTTGTTTATTTTGCATCCACCTGCGAATGAGCTCTGTATATCATTCACGAATATGAAACAAGTTTAAGATTGATCCATGGATACCATGAAAATTATTCACATATGTTATATTCCATGCACTATTGTAGATTGAAAGTTCATCAATCTAATCCCCAGTATGCGTTTTTCAGGTACATATGTAAGGGAATATTCAAGAAATATGGAATTTTCCTCTCATTAAAGTGCCTGTTGCTGTCTGCAATGTCGTCAATATATTTTTTGGATGATTCAATTGGAAGAATTGTAGAAAACTTGTCTTTATTTTTATTGACAACCTTTTTCATTTTCTGCCACCCTGACTGAAGAAAATCATTATACAGGGTCAAAAATGAAATCAAACTAACATAATAACTCTAATAAAACTGAATCAGGTAACAGGTAACACTGCCTGTTCACGGAAAACCCGCGGTATTCGAAAGTAACACCCATACTTCATCATAGTCCGCTATTATATTCTCAATGCGCCTCCCACCAACCTCAATTGTGTATGATCCCAGGTCCTTAACATATCTGTGAAAATATATTTGAAAAATGTATGATATTCATTTTAGAACTACGCGTTCTCCTATTTCACTTTGAACAACAATCAACTATCGAAAACTATCATATCCATTTCAAATTCATCAGTTTCATTCCTCCAATCATTACAGGAATGCCCAAACCAATTTTATATTTTTCCATATGTCCAATATCTAAAAATACTCTGAACCAAATCTTTACATCAACCAGCAATCAATAATCAAATCATTAATAAATTTTTCAATCACTTCAACTTCTACAATCCTCGATCATCCATAACAATTTCATTTTTTTGTTCGATGAATGTTCAAATTATCTACATATGCTTTGTGTCAAATACCGAAGAATACAATGTATCGAGTCCGGACATTAATCAGTCATTAATATTATCATAATCATCTTTCACCTAATCTTTTCCATCGGCACTCAATAATAATTATAAGTCGTCTTTATATTTTATTTTGTTGTTAGCATGCATTTCCTCACCCCATATACCACCGATCAACTATTGAACCCCATCACATTTTAGTCCCCGCGAGCGTGGTTACACATTCATTTCAAATACCTCAGTCTCATTCCTCCAATCATTCGTGAAATATCAACCCGATTCAATTTATTTTCCCATGTTTGATATCAGAGAATACTGTACATAAATCGACAAACAATCAATAATATTACCATTACTGAACTTCATCCGATCACTTCAACTCCTACAATCGCTCGAATCATGTCCAAAACAACTTCATATATTTTGAGTCGAGTACTGAATAAACCGAATCCATACATTAATCAACAATCAATAATATCACCATTATTGATTCCTTCAATCGTTCGATAAATGTCCAAACCAACTACATATGCTATGTGTTGAATATTCGGAATCCATACACCAGTCAATAATCATCACACTACCATTCATTAAGCTTCAGCTGAATCCTACTCATCTAATTCCTACAATCGAAAATTGCTCTTATCAACTTCATATTTTTTATCGAGTTGAACCATACATATCCGGCAATCAATAATAGCAACATCATCAAGCACCACTCTAAGTTCTCCACTCGAGGAATGTTGAGATCAAATTCATATACTTTGTCCCAAATACTGGAGAATACAATATACCGAATCCATACGATAATCAGCTAATATTATTATAACTAACCCTCATCCTATCGACATGAAAGGATGATTTCAATGTGCGTTATTGATAAATAGTAATTAGATAATTTAACAGGTAGGTACCGAAGGTCGGCTGTTCGGACTCATCCACGCGGCGCGATTGATCCGAACGCCTGCAGGCGCTTGACGCGTACACGCTGAGAGATTTTGGACAAAAATGACCAGCTTGGACCTTAGAAATTCTTATGGAAATTAACATGGGGAAATGAGTTATTTAGGCCCAGAGTCCTTGCTGCACAACTACTTCTTGGGTTTTGGATTCTTTGAAAACAATCTTTTAGTATTTCGTAGGAGACGGGGACATTTGCAATGCTTCATTTATTAATTTTTTTCAAAACATACATGGTTTGGGAAAGGTTTTTTTGCTGGAAACAAAATATTTTTCTGTAACATACACTGGGAAACAATACACAAACAGGTGACCTACCTTTGCAGAAAGTTTGTATTTTTTTGAAAAAAAACTGTGAGTAATGATTGTTGTGTTAGATTTTTTGTTTTTGTGCCTCATTATGTTTTCGTGGCTATAGTTATTAAATTCGGTAATCTTATTCACTCTTGGTATTTTTATTTTCTTCGTTGTGCGTGCGTTCATTGAATGGCTGGCAGAGATGTAGTCGGAAATGACGTGTATCTTGTCATGGAGTTCGTGTTTG